>SNQJ01S0011261.1:42938-85441 GCA_010110895.2 Picea sitchensis | reverse complement strand
TATTCTGGCAGCTAATTCCTGGGATAATCTATTCAGCGAAGAGTTTGTTGAGAAGCTGGGAGCAATTATTGTAAAACTTCACAAGAAAAGGGCCGAATGCAAAAGCCAGATGGAAAAGCAATCTGTCCCATAGGCTATTTTTAGCCTCATGGACGTTAAAAATACTTTCTTTCTTTCTTTCTACTGTGGTATCTTGACTTTCATTTCAGGCTTTCCTGGAAAAGGAGCCCTTTTCTAGAAAACGGAAGACCTCGGCGGACATCTGGAAAATTATCGCCCCGAATATTTCTCCCTTTCTTAAGTTTGAATTTAGGGTTTAAAAATAAAGTTTGAATTTAGGGTTTAAAAATGACTATTAACTATTTATCAGCATCTGTCCAAAAGTCACATACCAATAGTCAATATGATTATTAATTTTTTTTTGATGAATTTAGAGACGTGATGGATTTTTTATTAAATTTGTCCAATGCGGTATTTAACTATTGACAAATAAAGTCGCAGACTCTCCTTTAGTCAGAGGGAGCCAATGCTTTTCGATTAATTTGATCGCAGTGCAGTATTTTTCTGATTATTTTCATCCCAGTGGGGTCTATGTATTTTGGAAAATTTGCCCACCCGAAGATCTCGCAAAGATTTATCTATTTGTTAATTTGAAGATATTCTGTCAGTGCTATTATAAAGGCAGACCAAGGAACTCCAAGCGATATGGTTTTCTCATCCATCTTGATTCTTGTACTTCCAGAAACCATTCTTTAGAGAAGAGATGCAGAGCTGTTGCGTTCCTTATCTTTTCTGGTGTATTATGAGAATGTTTCTACTCGCCTGTTTCATTCTCTTTGTCAATCCTTTTGTGTTTTCCACACTCCAATTATCTGATTGTCACCATCCTCGTCTCAGCAATGCTTCCGATCAAGAGGCTCTGCTTGGATTCATGTCTGCAATAACATACGATCCAGTGCAATCATTACCCGCTACTTGGAAACGAAATGTTTCATTCTGCCAGTGGACGGGTATCATATGCAGCAGGCGCAGACAGAGAGTCGTTTCCCTCAATGTTTCAAGCATGAGATTACAAGGTACCATCTCTCCTCTTCTCGGCAATCTCTCCTTTCTTAAGAACACTCGACCTTAGCAATAATAGTTTAGACGATCACATTCCCTATCAATTGGGGGTAACCGGCTCAGCGGACTAATGCCCGTGGAGTTTGGTAACTTGATGCAGCTCCGAATGCTTGGCTTAAACAATAATCAACTTGTTATTAGCGGCAGCACCAGGAACTTGCCCATTCTTACTACCCTTACTAACTGTTCCAACCTACAAATTCTATTGTTATCAACTAATCATCTCACGGGAACTTTGCCCTTTTCTATAGGCCACCTCTCTACACAAATTGCTATACTATCTTTGGGTCGCAATGAATTAGAAGGAGAAATACCTTCACAGATTGGAAACCTGACTAGTTTAACATATCTTACGTTAGCAGAAAACTTTTTGACAGGGGCAATTCCATCTTCACTTAATATGCTTCAAAAGTTGGAGAGTTTATATATGGAAGGCAACAATTTACAAGGAAACATTTCGATGGAAATTGGGAAACTCAAAAGTTTAGGTTTTTTAAATCTTGGGGTAAATAATCTCGGAGAATCCCTGATTCTGTTGCTCATCTCCAGCAATTAGGATATTTATATTTAGAAAATAACCAATTATCAGGTAATATACCCACAAATCTAGGGAAATGTGTGAACTTACTATTGCTAGACCTATCATACAACAAGCTTAGTGGGCACATACCTCCAGAGGTTGCAGGCCTTGCAAATTTAGCTTTCTTTTTCAACCTTTCAAACAATTTATTGCATGGCCCCCTGCCATCAGGACTAAGCAAGATGACTATGATTCAAGCTATAGATATTTCTGCAAATTAGTTAATTGGTGACATTCCAAGTGCACTTGGAAGCTGCAGAGAAGTAGAATACCTGAATCTTTCTTGCAATGCACTTGAAGGTCCGATTCCAATTTCCCTCAGTGAACTTCAAAGTCTTCAGGACGTAGATTTCTCCTCCAACAATTTGTCAGGTGGAATACCTAGATCATTGGAAAATCTCAAAATGCTTCACCACTTGAATTTTTCTTTCAATAAATTGTCAGGAGAAGTCCCTAAGGGTGGAGTTTTCAAAAAGCTTGGTGCCATGTCTTTTATGGGAAATCTTGGTCTTTGTGGATCTTGGGTAAGTTTGTCACCATGCTTTGTTGGCAAACATAATAGTGTTGGGCATCTAAAAAGAGATATCATACTCATTGTTTCTATTGCACCAATTGTTTTATTGTGTTTGTTTACGGGAATCTTGTGGAGACGAAATTGGAAGAGACATATTCTTAGAAAGACTGACATATCCTTAAATGTGGGGCACCGAAGAATTTCATATGCAGAGCTCATCACTGCAACAGATGAATTTAGTGATGCCAACTTGTTAGGAGTTGGTAGTTTTGGAAAAGTGTACAAAGGAGTTTTGAATGATGGCACAATCATCGCCGTCAAGCTTTTCAATTTAGAAAATGAAGAAGTTCACAAGAGTTTTGATAAGGAATGCAAAGTTTTGGGTAGAGTTAGACACCGAAACTTGATTAGAGTCATAACCTCTTATTCAAACCTCCAAATCAAAGCTTTGATATTTCCATTTATGCCAAACGGAAGCTTGGAGAAGTGGTTATATCCCAATGGAAGAGAACAATATTGTTTGAGTTTGATTCAAAGGTTGAATATAGCAATAGACATTGCACATGGAATGACATATCTCCATCACCATTGTTTCATGAAAGTAATCCATTGTGATTTAAAACCCAGCAATGTGCTTATGGGTGAAGATATGACTGCATATTTAATAGACTTTGGAATTGCTACTATATGTTTTGCAAATTATGAGGATTTGGCTTTCACTTCCACACATGCACTCAAAGGATCTGCAGGGTACATTCCACCAGGTATTATTTAAATTCGATGGCATATTAAACAATGTTATGAGTTTTTTACTTTTATTAAACATTGTGAACTACAAACCTTAAGATGAGGATCTATGCTCACCGGGAAAAACCCCACCCACGACATGTTTGTGGAAGGAATGAACTTGCAAAAATAGGTGGGTAGTGGTTTTCCAAACCGAGTAATGGAAGTGGTGGACATGGGTCTATAGAGAAGGCCTGGTACATACATTGAAGAAGATAAGGATCTCAATTGCCTTAGTCAACTAATAAATGTGGGTTTGCTTTGCACAAAAGAATCTCCTCAAGAACGACCTACTATGATGGACATTCTTAGCACACTACAAAATATTAAAGACACTTTTTTGAGTTGTGCTGCCATTTCAAAATTCCAAACAGATATAGCACTTTTGTTGGGCAGTACAAGTACTACTCTCAACAATATTGATGCAGACCAAAGTTCTTCAACATTCTAGTCTATTGTAAGAAAGTGGTAGTTGTATGACTTAACAATAAAGTTAAATGCACCATGAATGTTGCTTTTGAAATGTTTTTGTAATTATAACATTTTCTATCCTATCTTAAGAAAACTTTATGTTCAAATATCCTTTCTACATCTATAATTAAATTCACTGCACTCTTGTTTTATTAAATACACTCTTGTTTTATTAAATACATGAAGGGTTTTGTTTGATATCCAGCATTTCATTAAAGACCTCATAACACTTTTGATTGGTCTCATGGTTTGATGTCCAGCATTGGATATCATTTATGTAAAAGGAATGCAAAGAAGCAGAAATAATATTGAAAGTTCTGCATGGTTTATTTGAATGTGAAAGTCACACTTGATTTGATTGTGACCACATTTTTAATGAAGAAAGGAACGCAATGTGAACCAAGATGAAAGTTTCTCATTGACAAAGGTAGTATAACTCCCTCTATCTTATTATCATTCACTGTAAGCAGTTTGTATATATGCTGTGCGCTATCGAAATATGATTTGCATGTGGAACTCCTGACATATACAAACTCAAATAATCGCTGGATGAGCTCTCTCACATCACGAAAGCAAGCATAAAATATCTATTGTACACAGATTGAGCCCAGAGCTTATGATTGTGATCCTTTGTTGGTATCAAAGAATGAAGGTGTAAGGGATCCTATGTTGAATACATATTTCCTCTATGCATTCGCCTTCGAAATCATGAAGTATGTTGGAATTTTTTGTGTATGCTGCTGGAATTTAGAGTTAAATGTCAGCGGAAGATCTCTATCAAAGAGCGCTGCCCAAATCATCAACGAATAATAATTTTGATCTGTCGACTCCATCCTCACGATATCAAATTGTGCAAATTGATTAGATTTGAGAGAACTGCCATGTGAAGCACAATTGTAGCATTTCGATGGAGATTGGCAAACAATTTTTTATCACCCGTGAAAGTAACAAGTTACTCTACAGTAATATGGGATGTTCAGTCATTATCGTTATATTATGTTATGTTAGATAAAGTTATATATTAAAAAAACAATAATAAAAATAGAGCCTGTTAAATTTAAAAACAATTTCATGTTGTAAAATTTGAGATAAAATAATCTGATAAAAATAGTTATACTTAAAAAAAAATTGGATCTCTCTAAGTGTTTGTAAATTTTTATGCCAAATTTTGTAAAATAAATTTAAGTCACCTCCACAATTTTATTTTGTAAAATAACAAATTCAATTTGAGTCACCTCCACAATTTTTTTTCAAAGTAGATATTGTTAAGATATAAAAAACTCCAAATACGAACCGAAGTTGAATTTAGTAAACTCAAGTTAATTGTGGAGAATCTTTTGATGTCATAAGTATAGATCAAATTAAAATCAAAACTTAGTCATGAAAAGTAAAGTCATTGATTGTGTATTTTATTAGAAAGAAAATGAAGAGGGCTGTATGATCGGTACCTTCAAGCCTAGATTCATGGTCAAGTCATTGCATAAAAGTTTGTTGATGCTAGAAGTCGAAGTCAAGTGTTTATTGATGTAAAGAGTCAAAGAAAAAGTAATGTTGAGAGTCTAATTGAGTTAAGTAAATGTCAAAAGGAAAATTAAAGTAAAGAAAAATTAAGTCAAATTTCAATTGTGTCATACCATTACAGTGGTGCATCAATTATGTTTTCCAAACAAAGGTCAAAGGTTGGACCTTGATATCACTCCAACAAATAACATTTGCGCGGGTATAGAAAAAAGAAGATAGATAAAAGAAAGAAGAAGATGTAGACTCCATGATAGAAGAAGACGACAAAAGAAAGTACAAGAAATATGAAAGAATAAGAAGATGTAAGAAGACGTGAAAGAATATTATAGAAGACAAAAGAGGAAAATGAAAGAAAGTGAAAGAAGAATGGATATAGAAACCTGGGCACAAACAAAAGATGCATTGTAAAATGGCAATCCAAATAGTAAGCAACAAAACCAAGGTAAGTATAAAGGAATACAATGTGTTGTAATAATTTCAAGAAGATTAAGTATGTGTCCCAAAAATATTAAAGTCCTCTTTGATAAAGTGTTTTTTTATGATGGAGAAAAAAATGGTCTTGGTCCTATGTTTGTATAAGGGATAGATTAGGATGAAATGCACGTGAAATGAAAATTTGAAATTGTATGTACTTGAGTTAAATGTTGGTGTAATCCCTAAGGTAAGTATACCCCCATAATTTGAATGTTGAATGGTTCATGGTAAACCAAAAACCACTTGTCGTGAAAGAGGAAGGTCTATGGTTAGCTAGAAACCACTTAATGTAATGTATGGTTCAAGGCAAGCCAAAACCACTTAAGAATTGTAACGGTTGAGGGTAATCCAAGAAAACCCTTGAAGGATGTAATAGTTGATGGTAACTTGGAAACACCTACATGTAAGACAATGAAAATAAAGAAAGTAGTTACAAGTAATCCAAAGAAAACCCATGATGATGATTGATAATGATACAAGGGGAGTGAAAATGTATGTGACTGAAGAATGGTTTATGAACCATGTATGAGAAAAAGTTTCATAGAGAACCAACGGATACAGTGGTTGGTGACCCATGTATTCCAGTAGAAGGTGACGTTTTTTTTATGGATTTCAACAAACATAATGCTTATATTTTTGTAGGTACAAGATGAAAACTGGAGAAGAATGAAGATGATGACAAAAGACCAAAGAAGATGATTCTAGAAGACAGAAGATGAAGAAAAGAGCATTGAAGGCAAATATAATAGAAGATGAAGATGAAAATGGGACCATTTCAAAAGATACTTGAAGAGACAAAAGAATATGATTGTTTATCACAAGTATTTGTTAAGGGGTAGTGTGAAGGATTAACTCCTACTTGTAAATCATGAATAACGTTTAAATTATATGATGACTTTGTGATGATGTAGATCAAACATAAAATTCTATGTAAGAATCAAATATGAGAAAAAAAGAGAGAAGTCAGGGATGAAGATTAGTCAAGAGAGTCATGGAGAGATTATGAGAGATGGTTATACATATGGTTGAATTAAATATCTAATTACGACACAACTATTATAGTCTCCCAAAGTTATATAAAAGGACCTAATTGTACAATAGAAATACACGTTGGACCGGTATGCTTGAATAGAATTTTCCCCTTTGGGGGTTTCTTGAGTGTAAACTCCCGATGACCTTGCTTGATGCATGCTTGAGTATATTTTAGTTGATTCTTCAATCCAACAAGTTAAGCGTGCTTAAGCAAGATAAGTCTTGGGATGGGTGACCTCCCATAAAGTCTTGGTTACCAAGTGCAAGCCTCAGAGGTGATGATTGATGCTATGCGATTCATTTTGCTAATTTCAATCTCTCTTATTCACTCTTGTGAGCATCACCTCATGTAATGAGTGCTAAGATGGCTAGTCAAAATCATGAGAAATTGGTCACTTGTGACTAATACTCATGGTATGGGTCATAGATTAATGACTATTGTAACACCTTTGTAAATCTTTCAATCATATCCCAAGTTGTTCTTAAGGGGGTATGTTAGGATATTTAAACACTTAGGAGTTAGTTAAGATCAATTTCATCTAATGTGTCTTTAGGTAAAAGTGTGTTTCTTTAGTATGCATTTGTAGTTATGTAATCCGATAGTCACGATATGTTCTACACATAAAGTGATCTAACGACCAATTCTCCTTGATACCAATGGCTATATTGATATGTGGCTTAACTCCCAATTGGTCCATGATCAAAGAGCAAGGAGGGTCATTTGTTAAAGATTGATTGTGAGAAACTCTTACGTACAACTTTTTTCTTTTACATTAATATATTGTCTCAAGTGATCATGTTGGATGAGGTCATGAACTATTTCTCTCTTTGAGGATTTTAACCACATAAAAACATTGATTTGGTTGCGTGAATGGTTTCTTAAGGTGATCATCCTACATGGAGATACTTTATTATAATCAAACACTCAATAGTTTTTATGGGACAAAATTGTTTATATGATATGTTTTGGGAGGATGAAGGAAGTTGAGAGTATTTTTAATATGGGTTTCCTTCAAAGATAACAAGAAATTCTTTTAGGAATCTATAAATTTTATTTTATTTTGGTTAAAAAAGAAAATAATAATAATAATTTAATTTTAAGGTCATGACCAAGCCTGATACCAAATTACTATATGAGACCCCCTTGTTTATGGGATAAGGGACTAAAGTATATAGAGATATACATACCCTATCTCACTAGATTTGAACTTGTAACCTCTTAAGAAGTAACACATGTTCATAATATAATGTTTGATTGAATATAATACTAAATTCATAATAAATAAAATAATAATAATAATATTTCATGAATACTTACTTTTATTATGGGTGAGATATGTAAAATGTAGACTTACTATAAATTTAAGTGATAAAAAGTAAGTGAATACTTACTTTTATTATGGGTGAGATATGTAAAATGTAGACTTACTATAAATTTATAAATTTAAGTGATAAAAAATTAAAATTAATAACTTATTATTAAATTTACTATTATTATAACAATGTAAATTTATTATCTTCATTATGAATAAGATATGTAAAATATATATTATTATAAATCTAAGTAATAAAAATATTAAAATTAATAATATAAAAAAGTAATTAATAAATATTTATTTTAAAAATTTACTTTTAATTATATATATATATATATATATATAAACACAAAATTTCTTATAAAGTATCGATGATGACGATGATGATGATTAGCGTCTGCTAAGACTAAATTGGTCTATAGGACCTTAAGAGGGTAAGTGATTACTTGTGATTCCTTAGAATTGTGTTTTTGTGCTCGAAAAACATTAAGAGAAGCTTTCCAAGATCACCATACTTTTGTTGAGTTAAGAGGTTAGGAAGGTTGGTAGTGTGACAAATATTTTGAATGAGATCTAATATGGGTATAGANTATAAATTTAAGTGATAAAAAATTAAAATTAATAACTTATTATTAAATTTACTATTATTATAACAATGTAAATTTATTATCTTCATTATGAATAAGATATGTAAAATATATATTATTATAAATCTAAGTAATAAAAATATTAAAATTAATAATATAAAAAAGTAATTAATAAATATTTATTTTAAAAATTTACTTTTAATTATATATATATATATATATATATAAACACAAAATTTCTTATAAAGTATCGATGATGACGATGATGATGATTAGCGTCTGCTAAGACTAAATTGGTCTATAGGACCTTAAGAGGGTAAGTGATTACTTGTGATTCCTTAGAATTGTGTTTTTGTGCTCGAAAAACATTAAGAGAAGCTTTCCAAGATCACCATACTTTTGTTGAGTTAAGAGGTTAGGAAGGTTGGTAGTGTGACAAATATTTTGAATGAGATCTAATATGGGTATAGATTGGAAAATCTAAGATAAAGTGCTTTTCATCTTCAACCTTTTTAGTGTCACAAAGGTGACACACTCTTTCATCCCATGGCATTTTAGGAATTGACCAATGCCCAGTTTCACCATGGAGCTCGTGAGAATTTGTTCTTACCTTAGCAATTTGCTTAATTTTTTCTTTACACTTGGCAAACCAAACAGATAATTTTGATCTTCTAGATTAGGGTTGATTACATCCTTATAATACCTTAATTTTATTTTTTCCTCTAACTCTTTATCACACCACATTTTCTCCTTAAATTTTGATTTGACATTTTTTTAATAGTATCTTTATTCTGCAAAAATGGTGTCTTCCATGATTCCCCAATAGTTTAGCCAAGACCGGGAATCTTTATGTCATCCTCGCTTGAGTCGATGGTGGTTATTGTAAATTTTAACCTTGTACAATATTTACTGCAAATAGATTTTCAGTAAAAGAACATAAAAGATACAATGGCAAATACACACATTACACAAAAAAATTTCCCCTGGAAACCCAAACCGGGAAAACCAACATATTCTATATTCATTCATAGTATTACATTGTGTACAATACAATATACATATAGGAGCCATCGACATCCAAAACCCTAACCCAATGATATGGATTAATAAACAACCCTAATTCCTTAACCGAAAATAGAAAACCATCAACAAAGAAACCATGTGTCAAAAAACCACCTAAATATGTGACACGTTTCCTGAGGAAAAAAAAAATTCTCGGGGGCGCTGCCCCTACACGCCCCTGCGTGCCTGACACAATGCAAACACTACTAGTCGTGCAAAGAATATAACACATACCCAACAATTATGACTCGATTTTGAAGCAATTTTAGGAAGCCTCTTATCTTCCATGTTGTTTAACTTGTTCTTATACATTAGGTATCTAGTCATAGACATGCTCTCAATAGGGGAGAGGTTTGTTTCTAAGAGGAGGATGGGATATGGTGTATTTCCTTTAATTTTGAGATTATAGCTTATAAAATTCTTTTGTATTTGCTCTATCTTTCTCCAGGATTCATGAGAGATACAAGAGCCCCAGACTTCACATCCATAAAGAATAACATGTGTAACAAGAGTCTCAAAGAGGAGTTTCTTCTTATCCCAACTCCAAAGATCAACCGATTTACAATTGTTTTCAAGCCCATAATAAGCTTTCCATCAATAATCATTTTCGCAATGCTATAATTTCAATTGAGCTTGTGGTCAATATCAATTTCAACACATTTGTATGAAGTCACTTCCTCCAAGTTGTTGTTGTCATATACGAAGGTATCATAATGGATCTTATTGGATTTAATAATCATGACCTTAGTCTTATCAATATTAACAGTCATACCCATATTGGAGCAAAAATCCTTGAGGATTCTTAGTTGGTTTTCAAGATCATGGGGATTCCTTGCCATAAGAACGATATCATCGACATAAAGAAGAAAATTGATGACTATACCAGTGAGAATAGGACCGACACAACTTGCTTTTTCAAAACAATCTTCTAACGTATCAATATATATGCCAAAAAGAATAGGGGACAAAGATAACCTCATTTAACTACTTTATAATAAAAAATATTAAAATTAATAATATAAAAAAATAATTAACAAAACTTTATCTTAGAAATTTACTTTTAACACACTCTCTCTATATATAACAAAATTTCCTACAAAGTACTACTTTCTCAATAAAAAAAAATAAAGTAAAATATTCAAAGTTAGTTTGCAACAATAATTATCATTTCTACTACAAATGGCACGTTACTCACTACATTAACTATTTAAAGTGTCACATTTGATTATATTAGTATTAATTTCAAGAACATTTGTATATAAAATATTAAAATTAGTAGTATTAATTTCAAGAACATTTGTATATAAAATATTAAAATTAATAATATAAAAAAGTAATTAATAAATATTTATCTTAAAAAATTATTTTTAACTATAAGACTAATATATATATATATATAATTTCCTACAAAGTAGTACTTTGTGAAGGAAAAAATAAAGTAAAATATTCAAAAATAGGTTCCAACAATATTTATCATTTCTACTACAAATGGCATGTTACTCACTACATTAGAATTATTTAGAGTGTCATATTTGATTATATTAGTATTAAGTTCAAGAACATTTGTATATAAAATATTAAAATTAATAATATAAAAAAGTGTTGCATGGCAGCATAGTCCCTGCCGGGTTGGAATGGGAATAAATGCACAAGTATGGAGGGACCGTGTGAGAATGAGAAGCCCGAAGTACCGAAGACACATGGAAACTGTCGCGTACACATGGCAAGCAACAGGCAGGACATGTGGTATCCATGTAGAAAATGACATGTGGCACTCTGCGACACGTCAGCCATAAGACGTCAGGCTGCTACATGACTCCGGGATAATGTCACTCTTAGAGTTCTCCTTCTAGAACAAACACAGTTCCCCCAAAGCCCGGAGCCCTGAAGAGCTAGAGTCCTAAATTCCCGAAGTAGTTAAAGATAATATTATATTAATATCGGTTCAACAAGTAATTAGTGAGAAAGTCACTTTGTGAGAAATTTGTTCCATCGCTAAATATGGCCAGGGGAGTTCTAAAATTGGCAGGTTGGTAAAACTTTAGTAGGGACGCTAAAGTGTTAGGGTCGCCCATATGGCACATTCGAAACTGATCGACGGCTCACATTCATTTCAGAAAGAGAAGGTGCCCTAGCGTTAATCTCCTAGAGCAATTATGGCATTGAAACCATTTAGTTTTTGAAAGTATTCTCATTCTCATTATATTATGTTTTGCATAATCCATCTTGCTTTTATTTTCTTAATAAGATTTTGTAATTTTTCATATTACCAGTAGTGCAACAAATAGCTACTAAATAGCATAGATATCCCCATCACTTGTAACTTGATATATTGTTGGAGTTTGACTTGCCATCTTGGAAATTTCCGTTCCTATGTTGTAGGTTTTATCTCTTTAATGTATTTATGAAATTCATTTATAATGATCTTTGTATACTTCCAACTGACTTTCATCCCAATATTTAGAGTTAACTTCAATTTCCATAGTCAATTCTTTAATTTTTCCCATGGACAAAGTAATAAACATCCATTTCATTCTACTAAATAGATCATCTGGCTTGTCTGTCTCTATATGTGTTAGGATAAATAAAGTTATATGTGGTGGAAAAAAAACAAATATATATATTTTTGAAAATGTGTTCAGTGTCAAAGATTCTTTGATCTTCTTGTGCGACCTCCGTGTTTGCTAATTTGTTTATATATATTAACACACACCTAACATGATTGTTTATTTTCACGAGTTTTCATCTCATTGAAGTTAATTTAAACTGTGTGAAAAGAAGGTGTTGAGACAGAGGAAGATGCCCTTTTCCTGAAACTTTTGTCCGTGAGTAGCAAACCCACTTTGCAGAGGTTGATCTGCAATTTCTTTCCAGGAAGAGGGCATCTTTGTAACATGCCTATCCAACTGAAATATTTGTAAGATGCCTATGACAGTTCAATATAGTACCAACTGATATATTTGTAACATGTCTATCCAGTTGATTGTTTTTTTGGAAATGATAAAAAAAATTGAAGGTTTTTATTTATGTGGATATTCTTGCAAATGTATTTACAAGTCTGTTGACCCTTGAATCTGTTAGGACTGAAATGACAACCTAACAAGGATGTCAATCCTACTGCGTTTTTATAAATGTGGTACTCTTCTTTAAGTTTTTCCTGGGATGTGTATAGTTCAAATGTGGGACTTAGAGAAAGTCTGTCGTAATGACTTAAAGCAGTACAAACGATAGAAAATATTTTTTTTGTTTTTTGAAATAAAGGTTCCTGGAAAATAGGACCAGGAATCACACACATTAAACATTCAAATTAAATAAACACAATTTCCTGACATCCAGCATAGTTCAAGATATAAAAAATTGAGCACATAAAAATAAAAGAAGATGACCGACATGCATAAAGAGAACTAACTTTGCATTATGAAAACATGGTTACAAGGCATCGTCGAGATTGTTACCGAAATAGTTTTCTTTGAAATTTCTCAAAAAATAATAATGTTTGTTACATATTCCTCGAAATTTAAATGTGTTTGTCATATAGACTCGGATTGGGGCTCTCGCGGACCATAAAAGAAATAAGTACAAGGAATAGGACTGTAGAAAGAAGAAGTAGGTGACGGTAGACAACAAGACCTGAAAAAAAGAAAATGGAAGTTATCAGTCTTTGGTTAGATATTTCTATTTAAAGAGGTGGAATAAATGGATTGATAAAGAAAGCAGGATGTGATCAGTATATACTTACTATGATGGTATCTCTCTCCTCCTTTTCTATTTGCTTGTTGATGCCTTTTTATTGCTCTCATTGACGGTTACTAGAATCATGCCAACCACTTGTTGCCCTTTGTCAGTGAGCTTGTCGATTTCCCTTTGGAGCCATTCTTCAATGTAGCTTCTCATGGGGGCCACGTTGATCTCATGCCGGATTTTTATGTTGAAAAGCTTGCTTTCTAATTCCCTTAGATCGATAAAAAGATTATGCAGAGCCTGTTCAATTTCTTTATTTTTTACCGAATAGTCCACTAGCCAGTTGTCCACGTCATCCTTGTCATATTCAAGGATGTCGTAAAACTTTTCTAAAGACAACCCCTTAAAAATATCAACTTGTTCAACGAAGGCTTGCTTGGTTAAGGACAAGGAGTTGAGGATTAATTTGGGGTCTTGGACCTCGTTAGTACTTCTGACTAAGTCTATTTCGATCAACTTTCTGAATAATTCTTCTTTCTTTGATACAACTTGTTCACATGATAGGACAATGAGATGTAGGTTCTTAACTTTCTATTTCCAGCATGCATTTAATTGTTTGATCCTTTTTGGGGAGGGGAGATATTCTTCTCTTCTTCTCATTTCTTTCATGTTGGTGACATTGATGCCAAAAGGGATGATCATGTCTAGATAGAAACCTTCTTCATTTTTTAAATCCGCTTGCAAATATTCATGTAAAGCATGTGCCCTCGTTCCAAAGGAAGCTATACTTTATTTTGTTTCCCAGGCTTCAGTAATTAGCTCCATTATTTTCTTGATATTCTTCTTCACATAGCCTCTACACGATGTGAGGAGGCTGGAGGATCCTTTTAACTTGGTTGCAGGGGTGGTAGGCACAGTTATTGCTAAAGGACTGGCAAGCAATGGGATAGGAATCAAAGCTTCCTCCAATTACTTGATTCGGTTCTTCAATCTGGCATTCTCTGCCTCAATGCCTCCAATGGAATCATCAAGATCATATCCGGTTGCTCGGTGAATTTGGGAGATTTGGGACAGTTGCATGTTCCTAAGGTTAATCTCTGAATGAGATTTTCCCTTGTTATTTCTTACATCTCTCTTTTCAATAATTAATTTATTAGATTCGTTGTCAAAAACAACGCTCTGGAATACGAAGGATTAATCTTCATCAAAAATCTCGATCTCAACTATTTCCATTAGGGGATTATGGTGGATCACATCCTCGGGTTGATCAACGTTGTGAAATACGTTTTCGAGATCAGTCTCAAGTTCTATGTCTTCACTTTCAGTTCTGGGCTCTTTTGCTTCTTCCACAACGTTTTTTCTCTTCTTCCTCACAGAAAGCTTGTGAGAACTATCAATTTTACGCGAAGGAGGGTTCTTATCTCCTCTTCTATTTGAAGAATTTTGGGTTTCTTTCTTACTGGGGTGGGCCATTGGAGCGATGCTCTGGGATGTCGTACTCTTGGGAGTGGAAGCTGGGGATTGGATACTCTTCTCACCGGGGCCTTTTCCCTGTTGTCTGTATAATTCTTTGGTTCTTTGCAATGTCTCTAGGTCGCCAGCGTCAGGAGAAAGAGTGTTCTCATCATTGTCTCTGTCTTTGTTCAGGAGTGTATGGATAAAATAATTGTTGAAGCCAACTTCTAGTAAATGTTCTACAAAAATCCCATTAAGGTTGAACCCTCTCAACGTTTCAACGTATCTTAGGTTCAAGTTGTTGAAATGGCCTGTGAATTCATCAATCTTATTGACGTTCCTGGACACGAAGTCCCCGAATTTCCAAGGCAGAGGAATGAACTTCTTTTTTCTCTTATCATGGAAAAAATGCAACCAATAGTTGTATTTCCTTACTATTTCTATAACAAACATTTTGTCCATAATGTGACATGGAAGGAAAGCAGGATTTTCCTTGGATCCAAAAATCATTATTACAGTGTAATTCTCCATTTGTTCAAGTGTCCCCTTCTTGTCCAAAAACTTGGTTTCCTGGTCAGACATCCCAGGAGCATCCTTTCCTAACAATAAATCTTTGATCACTGAGACAAAGTCAGTAAAAACCTCATAAAAACAATGGGAGGCCTTGTGCCTCCATAAGGCCTAGTACCAGAAGGTTACTGGGTTGAATTCACAGTTTACCTTCTTGGACATAGACAGTTTTGGAAATGGAAAACAATTCACTATCGCAAAAACCAAGTAGGATGACATATACAATTTCTTCTCCTGTTTGAATCGTAACAATTAGGATCAAATTTCAATGGAAATCAGCTTCCCCCAATAAAAAATGGCTTGTTCCTTGACCGTGAAATACAAAATATAAAGAATCATGCGGGAAATGCTTGATGTGGATTCATGTCCCGTTATTCTCGTAAACAACCAAGCAATTTCCCAGAATGGATTTCTAAACGAACTAACCTGCAACCTTGTGATATATTCAAGAACTACCATCAGGTCTTCCAGGAACTCAGGTAAGAGGTCCAACCCGTTATCATGCTTTTTTAGGAACTCCTTACAGACTTCTCCTCTGAAGGCCAATGTTGGCTCTGGCAATCTCAACATCTTGCGAAATCCCTGAGGTGACAAAGAAACAAGAGTGGTCCCACAGTGGAATAATTCTTTGGCTTGAAATATATCTCTCGACGCACCAAGAGACCACCTCCTTACAATCAAAGACTTCAGGGACACAACTTGCACGAGCAATTCTAGAGGTCCAAATTACTTCATTCTGGGTAGAGGGAGATGAGTAGTAAGAATATGCCCTAGACCACTGAAAGTTCTGGTCCTCACGCCTGGAGATGTTCACTGTATCTCCACAGAACTATTGTTGAGCTACTGCCATAAGTTGACGAGAACGTCTGTTTTCTGCAGATGATGTTTGAAATGAACACTCAGAAGGGATAATATAAACTTCCGCAAATCTTGGTCTAATGCGTGTGAATGGGAGATATCCTCGAGCCTTTCACTCATTAATGACAATATCTATGGCTCCTGCATGATGATTCGTTAGCATTAAAGCTTACTAATTGCATACTTAGAAAGAAGTGCGAAGGTGGCAGGGACGACGAAGAGAAATTAAGGATTGGATATTTCGTGAACCCGCCAACCCGACGACCCACGATATACATTCCATGATGTTTGAAATGAACACTCATAAGGGATAATATAACCCTCTACAAGTATTGGTTTAATGCGTATTAATGGGAGATCTCCTCGGGATTTTCGCTCATTAATGACAATCTTTACGGTTCCTCCATGATGAGTTGTTAGCATTAAAGCTTACTAATTGCATATTTAGAAAGAAGTGTGAAGGTGGCAGGAACGGGGAATAGCGATTAAGGAATGGATAAGTATGGAAAGGGGTCGTTTGGGCTTCAAAATAGGGTCACAAGGGATACTCAAGAGAGGTGAGTGCCCGACGGTCAAATTGTATGTCTCGAAACTTTTGAGTGAAAAATGTGTAACACGGAAGAGGACATGATGGGGCAGTCCAGCGGTCAATTTGTATATCGCGGAACTCCATGTGTTGTTTGTAGGTCGCGGAACAATGGAAGCGCGATATTGAGCTCGCCTGTCCGGGAACCCGTAATTGAAAAAGTGGCTAAGTATGGAATAGGGAAACAGTCGGTTGGACTCGTTTTTGCTAATATATTGAAATTTGTAATGGATATCCCATTACTTGGCAAGATCTTTTCTACATGTTTCTGGACAAGTTGTGTAGGGATAGTCATGTGACTGTCTCCTCGAGCCTTTCTCTCATTAATGAAAATCTTTACGGTTGATGCATGATGAGCTGCTAGCATTAAAGCTTACTAATTGCATACTTGAAAAGATGTGCGAAGGTGGTGGGCACAGGGAACAACGATTAGGAATTGGAGATTTTGTGAACCCACCAACCCGACAATCCGCGAAAGAGATTCCAAGAAATGGCCAAGTATGGAAAGAGGTCAGACGGGCTTCAAAATAGGGTGACAAGGGATCCTCAGGAGACGTGAGGGCCCGACGATCAAATTGTATGTCTTGAAACTTTTGAGTGCAAAATGTGTAACACAGAAGAGGGCATGATGGGGGAGTACACCGGTCAATTTGTATATCGCAGAACTTTGGGTGTTGTTTGTAGGTCACAGAACAATGGAAGTGCAATCTAGAGCCCGTCTGCCTAGGAATCTGCGATCGAAAAAGTGTCTAAGTATGGAATTTGGAAGCAGTCGGTCGGAGTCGTGATATAAAATCATGAGTGGAAATTTGCACCTGTGAGTTTGCCAACTCGCACACTTAGACATTTTCGGAAAAATGACTAAGTAACCAAAAAGAGAAAGTAGAGGGGAAAAAGAAAGGGGAATTCGGTTAAGTATAGAAGAGGGAAAAGAAGGGGATAAAAGAGAGTGGGAAAATAGAAAAGGGGAGGGAAATTTCGGAAGCGGGAATTGGTCTCAAACAAGCCCCATTATTGCAAAATCATCATTTTCTAGCCCAATATTTTATCCACATACTCGTTTTGTATTGTTCTTGTATCATTAAAAAGGGTGTGAGCAAATGTAAATATAAACTATAACTTGATTTTTGGCTATAATTATGTATAGTTGATTTACAGGGGCTATTGATGTTTGGATTTTGTAGATAACATTGGGTTAGGATAATTTTGCATTCTTACTGTGATAAGGCCTTAAAAAAACTAGAATAAGTAACAATTTTTTCCAATTCAATTCTCACACAAAAAAATTCTTTGATCCCATAATATTCATCTTTGTCGATCTAATAATAGGGAGGTCGATTTGGTAGATTTGGCTATTAGTCATTTCAGGTGACTGGGGTGCGTCATCTAATGCTTTGATGAAGATTTGTTTTTATTGCAACCTGTGGGAGTAATTGTGTTTTTGATACATTGTTTAATGCCTTAAAATATTATTTTAAGTATTAAACTTCTTGCAGCAGATTATTCATTGAATGGTTTGTTGTTTCCCTCTATTTTTACCTCTATTATTTCACTTGTTTGTCATTACTCTGCTACCAGCCAAGGAGAACCCTCATCCATATCATCTTGCCAATTTGACCATGCTTTTGTCTTGGTGAAACAACCCTCTAACTCACCAACAAATTCAAAAGAACGACAATTCCAAATTTTCGATGGCCTAGCTCTTCCCTTTAGCACTCAGGTGCAGGCTTTAGGAGCAACAATAACTATGAAGTCAATTAGATAGCTCTACAGGCTCTTCAATCAAAGAATAGAGAAAGTGAGTCATAATTATACTTTCCAAGATGTGTTTGCATAAGAGAAGCATCGAAAAGCTACAGAGAAATCAATGGAGGGTTGTTGAACTAAAATTATTGTACTATTAACTTGATCTTAAGTATAACAACGACGAACTTGAATTTTAATATTGTGGTTGATTTCATAGCCCCATTTGACTTCAGCTAGCATATATCATTTTTTTTCAAAATATTTGCGAAGAAGAAATTTGGTAATTTCATTAATAAAGTAAAAGTTCTCAAATAAAGGCCAGGGGATGGACAACCAATAGTATGCTTCCTTTTCGAGTGAAGGAATCAAGGAAGCAAGAGGTAAATAAGAGATCGTTTGCTCAGTAAGGTTGAGATGAGAATGAAACTTTCTGGGTGGGGCCCCAACTCTCGCATCGTGAATTAGTGTTGCTATGTTCTATCTACATTACAAATGGAATTGAATGTTGGTTTGAAACTGTGTGTGAAATTCATTTATGTTTTTGTAGAAGCCTCATGTGATCCACACAATGCATTGTCATATAATTGTTCCATGCTTAATATTTGATCAAATTACTTGAGTCAATACAATATTTAAGAATTACGAGACTATCGAACCATGCAAATGAGAAGAGGTGTTAAATCCAACAAAGAAGCCCCAACCAAGATTCCAAGACAATTTTTTAATAGTAAATCCATAAGAAAAATAGTGGGTAATATATATTTATCCATAGACATTGGATTGGGTTCTTTGCACCGAAGCATTGAACATACTTGTCATAAATACAGGTAGAGGAATTACAAAAAAAAAAACATGCATACAATTATGTATTGTTCATCTAGTGCAACAACATGCAAAAGGCATCGACAAGCTCTTGAACATGCATACTAAACTGATTGTCATGCATTTTTAGGAACTCCTTGCAATCTTCTCCTCTGAAGGTCAATGTTGGCTTCGACAATCTCAACATCTTGCGGAATACCTGAGGTGACAAAGAAACATGAGAGTGTTCCCGCAATGGAATAATTCTTTGGCTTGAAATATATCTCTCGGTGCACCAAGAGACCACCTCCTTACAGTCAAAGACTTCAGAGACACATCCTGCATGAGCAATTCCAGAGGCCAAATTACTTCATTCTGGGCGGAAGGCGATGAGTAGTAAGAATATGCCTTGGACCACTGGGAGTTCTGGTCCTCACCCCCTAAGATGTTAATTGTATCTCCACAGAACAGGAGACTAGCCCTGCAATTGAATAATTATTTGGCTTGAAATATATCTATCGATGCACCAAGAGACCATCTCGTTACAGTCAAAGACTTCAGGGAAAAATCCAAACCCTAATCCAAAACCCTAAAAATGAAAGTAAATGATACATCTTTGAGGGCCAAGACCTCCATCCGAGTCGAGATACTCAAACTCTGATGTTGCAAAGTGGCTATTACGTTCAGCGTCAGTTTCTTCTCTGAAACCCCTTCCTTTGGTCTTCTTAGGGCCGCCATCGCCGAGCTGGGAAGTGCCCCCCATTATGGTGGATTTCAATTTGGGTTCAGTAGTGGGAACAATGTCCGCATTGCCATCATCATCGACGTATCATTGTCCATCAGATCATCTTCTTCCGGCTCGAAATCGACTGCATCAACCTCTGCGCTGACCATTCTTTCGTGATTTTCTGCAAAATCCTTGAAATTTGGAGCACGCGATGGATATACAGAGATAATGTAGGATATACACGTTTATAGGGTTACAAAACAAATGAATGCAGGGGGCAGGATATACACATTTATAGGGTTATAAAACAAATAAACGCAGGGGGGGTTGTCTGAGTAGGGGGGGGTTGCCTTGGAATTATTTGGCTTGAAATATATCTCTCGGCGCACCAAGGGACCATATCCTTACTTCCTTCTGTGCGGAAGGGGATGAGTAGTAATAATATGCCCTAGACCACTATAAGTTTTGGTCATCATGTCTGAAGGTGTTTATTGTATCTCGACAGAACTGTTGTCGAGCTACTGCCATAATTTGACGAGAACGTTTGTTTGCTCCGGATGATGTTTGAAATAAACACTCGGAAGGGATAATATAACCCTCCACAAATGTTGGTTGAATGCGTATCAATGGGAGATCTCCTCGAGCCTTTCGTTGATTAATGAAAATTTCTATGGTTCCTGCATAATGAGTTGTTACCATTAAAGCTTACTAATTGCATACTTAGAAAGAAGTGCGAAGGTGGGGGGGATGACAAAGAGCGATTAAGGATTGGAGATTTCATGAATCCACTGACCCAATGACACGTGAAAGAGATTCCATGATGTTTGAAATGAACACTCAGAAGCGATAACATAACCCTCCGCAAATCTTGGTTCAATTTGTATTAATGGGAGATCTCCTCGAGCCTTTCGCTCATTAATGACAATCTTTATGATTCATACATGATGAGATGTTAGCATTAAATCTTAATAATTGCATATTTAGAAAGAAGTGCAAAGGTGGGGGGATGGCGAAGAGCGATCAAGGATTGGAGATTTCGTGAACCCACCAAACCGACGACCCGCGAAAGAGATTCGAAGAAATGGCCAAGTATGGAAAGAGGTCAGTTGGTCTTCAAAATAGGGTCACAACTTATACTCTAGAGATGTGAGGTCTCGATGGTCAAATTGTATGTCTCCGAACTTTTGACTGAAAAATGTGTAACACGGAACAGGGCATGATGGCGGAATTCAGCGGTCAATTTGTATATCGCAGAACTCTAGGTGTTGTTTGTAGGTCACGGAACAATGGAAGCAAAATGTTGAGCACGCCTACCCAGGAACCGATGATTGAAAAAGTGGCTAAGTATCGAATGGGGAAGCGGTCAGTCAGACTCGTGATATAAAAGCATGAGACATATTCAGAAAAATGACTAAGTAACCAGAAAGGGAAAGTAGAGGGGAAAAAGAAAGGGGAATTTGGTTGTCAATTTGTATATCGGGGAAGTGCAATCTTGAGCCCACCTAGTCGGGAACCCACGATCGAAAAATTGGTTGAGTATGGAATGTGGAAGTGGTCGGTTGGATTCATGATATAAAAGCATCAGTGGAAATGTGAACGTGTGAATCCGCCAACCCGTGCACTTAGACATTTTCCAAAAAATGACTAAGTAACCAGAAAGGGAAATTAGAGGGGAAAAATAAAGGGGAGGGAAATTTTCGGAAGCAGGAATTGGTCTTAACAAAGCCCCATTGATGGTATTAATAGTAACTATGAAGTACAATAGACAAGTGAACAAGCTCTTCAATCAAGGAATAGAGAAATTGAGTCATAGTTATACTTTCCAGGATGTGTTTGCATAAGAGAAGCATCGAAAAGATACAGAAAAATCAATGGAGGGTTGTTCAAGTAAACTTATTGTACTATCAACTTGACCGCAAGTATAACAACGACGAATTTTAATTTTAATTTTTGCGGTTGATATCATAGTCCCATTCGATTTCAGCTAGCATATATCTTTTTATTTCAAAATATTTATGAAGAAGAATTTTGGTAATTTCATCAATCAAATAAAAGTGCTAAAATGAACTACATATTACATTTCTTCATAGAGCTTACATTAAAAGGCAAGGTCTTGTATATTCTTTAAGATCATAGAAAAACCACTAAGATCCTGAATCTATCATCCCGCCATAATTCAAAAACAGGGCCCATGAGAACCTTGAACTACAGTACGAAAGAACATGAACAAAAGTCTGCCAAACACAAGAGAGGAAAAAATCAACGAAGATTGGGCATTGTATCCCATCTATAACCAAATCCCCAAATGGGCACCAAGAAATTTGTCGATTACTATATTACTATGAACCAATATCACTATGAACATTTTCTTTAGATAGTACTATGAACCAAGATCACGTTGACCTAACAATTTTCTAACATTACTAGTTCTAGAAAAGAGTGTCATCATTTAACTTAATGGAGTTTGAACAATGCCAAATTTGTAATATTATTGAAAATGCCTGATGGTTCCGTTCAGAGGAGCAAGCCATTTTGACAGCTCAAAGGATGGACCTGATTTATTCAAAGTTGGGTACTTTGTATGAGGTCTTTCCTCGTGCTTCTCATTCCTGGACTGAACAATCTTATGCGCTTCCAGTTCACTTTTCCATGGCACTGAAAAACTCTATTCATATCTTGATTGGTTAGCATGGATAGATACAGATAAGATTGTTTCATTTCTTGTCAACGCATGATATGAATTTAATTTTTTTTGGTTCAGTTGATATGCAGTATGGCATTGTCCTCATTTAATGTAAATTTGTTATGGACGTGAAAGTCACGTAACATGTAGACATTGTTTGCCTTTTTCTGTAGGTATACTTTATATGGAAATTCTGCCAACCCAAGAAGCACATCTTGTAATACAGTTTGTCTAATTGTACAATATACAATTGTGTTGTTGAGGGTTCGGAAGGCAACATTGAGGAAATGTCTATATATGTAAGGGAATTTTTTACTATATCGTAGACAATCAATTGTGCCATCATTTATGAAAGAAGAGGCAGAAGTAAGAGAGTTTCAATTGGCACATACACGCCCGAAGGGGGTTGAGTATGCATTTGTTGCAACCAAAACACCCTCAAACTGCGCACATGAGCATAGTAGTTAATATATTGAACAATATAATACATATGTGTACAACAAAAAAGCTGCACAAAATTGTTTAAGGCAATTTTTATGTGCAAAGTTTGGATGGAATTGTAGATGTATACGTACAACAGTTGTTGAGCTAGTTAGTTTCTTGAGATCCTATACTATGTTTGTTCGCAATAATGTTACAATTGTTGCTTGGGTTGTGTGAAAGATCATTTCTTTAACATCTCTTTTCTTTGTTATATTTTTTAACAACATAAGTGGAAATTTTCCTTTGTGCAATTGTTGTTCCATTGAGGAAAATAAATTTGAATAGGTGTCGAACAATTGTAGCTGCAACATGGAACAATGTAATAGTTGTGTAAAATAACTAAGATATATGAGCATGTGAAAGTAAAGGACAAAAATGAGTATAGAGAACGGTACCATTTCCTTGTCGTTGTCTGACTCTCCATATTTTATATGGAGAGTGTGTTGCAAGCCAAATTTTCTCGCGAGTGCGATAACTGCACCAATGGCTCCGGTTGGGTAAATGTCATTTTCTTTGCAAGTTGGTTGATTGTTGTGTCCGGTACGAAACAATATTCTGAACAAACCGTGGGAAATTTTTCCGCAATACTTGTTTCATTAAGCGATATAATCTGATCACAATCACCACGGTCATATACTGTTTTCGGTAATATATTGAAATTTGTAATGGATATCCCATTACCTGGCAAGATATTTTTTACATGTTTCTAGACAAGTTGTGTAGGGATAGTCAGTGTGACTGTCATCATGGCTTCGTTGTTTGTCATGTCAGCACACATAATGCATCTAGTTTTGTTTTCCTTGTCTAAGTAGGTGATATACACAACCATTATGTCCCCGACAAACACTTGTCTAGTTCGGCAGTTGTTCAAGCCTTCTATCGATAATATATTGGGTGTTATAAGTTTAGACCTGGTGACATTTTTTGAACAGAAAAAGTAATGTGAATGGCAGTTTGTATCATTTTTTTTTTGTTTGTTTTTTTTTTCATAAATGTACAAGTAGATGCACAATTTGGATGAAGTATGCAGGTCATAGTTTTGTAACCATACCTTTTAGTCTACGGAGCTTGCACTATGTTGGGTGTTTTACTTGCGCTCGTCAATACTTATTGTGAACTGAAAAGCATGTGTTGTAGATGACATCAACATATTTATCGTGGAATGAATGAATAAATAACTCATGATATTTGTTGTGTAAACATAGCAAGAGAATAATGTATGAATCTTTACCTGTGGCCTTGTCGTTCTATTGATGTTTGCGATGATTGACTACTCATGCCCATGTCACTCGTCCAACTTTTTTTGATAAAAACATGTGTACATTGAACATCACAATGACTAAATAAGCATATGCATTGTATATTGTTCATAATTGTTCTATATGTCAGATACAGGCTCAAAGGGGATTGTTGGAAGCAGGTCAAATCAGAAAGAAAGGCTATTTTGGGAAGAAAGGCATGCAAGAGGAAAGCGACAACTGGAAGGAAAAGCAGCACACGCACATGCATGGAAGACATAACGATGCTAGGGTTAGGGTTTTTGTAATACATTGTAATGGTTGATGAGCCAAAAACACATATAAATAGACACCTAGGAGGTCTAGGGGGCGTCAAAAGGGTTCTGTTCTTGATGGAGTGTTACTCACGTGAGGAGTAACTAGTTTGTAACACTGCTGTAATACGCTCCAATCTTGTAAGTTGTTGAGTTGTAGAGGGTTAGAAGGGTATATCTTGAGGGTTAGATAACAGGTTGAGGAGCCTAGTGTGATCCAGTCTGCCTCATAATAGATCTCGACCCAACTGAGGACGAGTTGTAAAGCGCGCAACACTGTAGTTTTGGAACCACCATAATAAAAGAGTTAGAGAGCCTGATCTTTGTGGACATAGCCAGGGGGTGTGAAACACGGTAAAATCTGTGTTATGTGATTGAATGTTTGTATCTCTTTTATTTTCTATGAGTAGATGTTATAACGATGGATGAATGAATTAATGAATCTGATTACATTACATGCATAAACGAGAATGAAAATATATTGCTTTAATATTTAGATAGAATTCACAGCGTGCAAATCACAAATACCCATTCAGTCCTGTACTGCAAGCACTTGAGTATTGCAGTCACCCATTAAGACTATCTTGGGTGAGACTCTGTAGTGCACTATGTGTGTTGCGTTGCCTTCTAGGTTACTAGGAGGGTCGATAGCTTTAGAGGCTTTGTTGGATCCCTACTAGACATGAACCTAGGTCGAATCATGTTAAAGGTATAACTAAGATAAGAAACCAACAAATGGTTCTTTTTCCGGTTGGAACAACATAGGATTGAGTGGATGAGATTTGTTGAATATTTGTTAAGAGAATGTTTGATCTATTGAAAAACTATTAAAAGAATGTAAGATCTGCGACCGAAGTGTCAAAAAGAATGAAAATATAGGAGGGAATGTTTATACCCTGGAGACCCATGAAAGAGGAAATAGAGAGATGGTTGAAAACAAAGGAGCTAGAGTTTGCACAGCAAGATAACGAAACCCTAGAGTAACAACACACAAATATCTTGAGAAATATGTGTTTATTGATCTGCATGAAGTATTTTTCTATGATTTTCCACACTTATTGTAGGAGTGGATATTGAGGTTGAAGGACAACCACACAACAAATAGGATCTGATAGTTAGAGTGGATCTCAGCTCAGATCACGTAGTTACAACAGGTGAATAACAAATTAACCCGCATAGTATATTTTTGGCTCGACAGTATTTTAGCAGGCTTTATAACAGAATTTGCAGTAGATATTGTGAAGTCGTACAATGCAACAGAGAAAGATTTTCTACGCAGGCCTTGAGGAAGGTATATTAGATCATTGTATACTTCGATTAAGATATTGCTCTATAACAAAGGTGTAATGACAATGGAGTCAAACAACTAAACTTCCCTACATGCATGGGGGAAGGGGGGAAGCACTGACAGAAAAAGGAGAAATGGAAGAAGAAAGGGATAAAGGAAAGAAGGAGGAAGCCTTGGACCCAATCATGATGGACGATGACCAAATCAAGTGGATCATGGAGACAACTAAAAAGACGCGCAGTGGAGTACCCTACCAATACAAGGTGAACACCAAGAAGAGAGTCGTAGCCGCGAGGGAAGGTTTGGCAAGTGATGAAGAGGAGGTAGAGGATCTCTAGGCTGTGGAGTAAATTGAGGAAATCATGGCACAACATATGAGAGGAAGACAAGAGGTCTAAGAGCGAGAATAGAAGGCATCAAACCTATCCATATTAATGTTAGTGTGGAACCCATAAACCCATGTGCGACCAACACACCAAAAAGAACACCACCATTTCAACAACCAAATTTCGGGAGAAGGAATACAGCAAGAAGTACATCTACACAAGGAACAACAACTAGGGGAGCCAGTTCATAAATCATTAGTCAAATATCTACACTGCGCAAAGGTAGTAGTTCAGCATTCAGGATGGCAAGACACGATCCCACCATCAGGTTACCAGAATTCAAAGGAGAAGTGTCGGAGGACCCAGAGAAGCACATGTTTATCTGTGAAAAGATCTGGGAAGCAAAACATATCACAGACGAGGACACTAAAATTGCACAGTTAGCTATCACACTAAGGGATCGTGCACTGGATTGGTATATGAGTTTAGCCACAAACAATCCACTAGGGACAACCAGAATGATCGCAGATATCAAGAAGTTGCTGATAAATGAGTTTCAGAAGCCAAGTTCAGAAGACCAATACATGAAGGAGATGATAGAAATTAGACAGAAACCAGGAGAATCCATATGGGAGATTGACCAGAGATTCAAGCGACTAAAAGGAAAACTGAAATATCTCATGACATATATGCAACACAGGCACCTGTTCGTCGACTCACTATTACCACACCTAAAATACCCATTGCGACAACAAAAGTTTCAGACGCAAGGAGAGGCTCTGTAGGCATCCATGCAACTAGAAGAAAACCAATATCAGAAGACAGATCCAACCATCGAGGAGATGAAGGAGGATCTAAAGAACTTAATGTTCCAGCTAAACTAGAACAAAAGTAAGGACAAAAGAGAAGTCATTTGGTGTACCACATGCAGGACAGGAGGACACCATAAGAACGATGTCCAACATTCACACAGTACATGGAAGCAGGCATGCCAAATCCGTTACCAACAAGAGGACTATGGTGCGAAATCTGTAAGAAATAGGGCCACGATCCATATCACTGCCCAATGATGCAAAAGTACCAGACAGTCCCAAATATTTCATATTGCAACTTTTGCAAGTCAATAGGCCATGACAACAAAGACTGTAGAACCATGGAGTTGATGAGAGAGAGGACATCAGATGCATATCGGGTGCAGGAAGAAATGATGATCGAGCAAGCCACACCTTAGTCTAACCAGGTAACAACCCCATACAACACTACGCAGTAGCAGTATAATACTACTCAACAACCATATACCACATCGCAACCATAGTACAACACAACGCAACCCCATTACAATACCACGCAATATAACCAGGTGCCTCAATATAACGCGTCGCAAGGGGATCGAGTTGGCTATAGAGGTGGAGGATGAGCAAGAGGAGGCTTTGGAAGAGGTAGAGGACCAGTGGTATGCCACAAATGTCAACAACTTGGACACTATGCAAGAGAATGTCCACTTCCACCAACGACTTGTATGTATTGTCGCGCATCAGATCATGACATGGAAGAATGTCCTACGTTATTAAGGAAGATCCAGTAAAAGAGGAATCAGAACAATCAAAATGTTTAATGTATTTCAGCAAAAGCGAGGGACGAAGGAAGAAACATCAACATAGTTACACACGAAGGAGCTAAAAAAGGAAATGACGCAGTACGACAAGAGTCAGTACAACACCAATGGGTGAAGAAGAATGTTGAACCAAGGAAATAGTTCGACACACAGAACGAGAAGGAGATATTTAAGAAATTGAGACAAGAATTTATGAAGCCTGACATTGCATCTACCTCAACCACGCAACATAGTAAGTAAGTACCAGAGTACGAGATGCCTCCATCATTGGATCATACCAAAGAAATGCAGCCTATGGGACAAGTAGTTACAATCAAAGGCTTTTTGAAATCATGTATAAAATTACTCAATGATCCGTCCTCTGTCAAAGTATTACAAAATATGTTAGAAATATGTAGCATAGAGACAAAAGGAAAGCTAGAACAAAAAATAGTAAATCGCCTACATACAAGGAGAAGAACAAGTAGGGAGTTCAGGCTAAATGCCAACATTGGATATTTCAACATGGGAGACATCATACTGGATCTAGGATCCAAAGTCAATGTATTACCCAAGAAGACATGGAAATGTATGGGAGAGCCCACATTAGGATATTCACTCGTTCAATTGAAACTAGCAAACCAACAGAGAGTTCTGCCAATAGGGAGGCTGAAAGGAGTAATAGTAGACCTGGATGGAGTGTGCACTAAAGCTGACTTCAAAGTAATAGAGATAGTGGACAACACAACACTTTACCCAACATTGCTCGACTTGGATTGGGCGTTTGATAACCAGGCCATAATCAACTTAAATACATGAAAAATGACCTTCAAGTCAGGAGAATACAGGGTCATTGCACCATTAGACCCATCGGAAGGGGAAATGTTCGTAGAGCCTAATTGCTTGGACTTGGAGGAAATTAGTAAGTTGTACAAAACAATTGCATGATATGAGGATTACATAAACCCAACTACAGATGGGATACTCAATTGGTGGAGCATTACTTCATGTGCGCCAAACTCAGATATGGGTTTAGAAAACTAGGAACATAGGCTACATGAAGTTTACACAAGAAGATGCGCAAGAATATACCATGCAATAAGATGGGTAGGTATGGAGATAAGGGAACCACCCAGTTTCCATGGGGTAAACAATATAGAAGCATTGTTGACACGTTACAAAGATGAAGTGTTGGAAAACCAGAGACTCTTAGCTCTAGATATATAACTCAAGGCCACACCCGCAAGATGGTCGGGCGCACAGAAGGAAACAATCAAGGACTGGTACCAATGTAAGCGGTTACTGCGCATAAGGTTTGGCACAGAACAAAGAGGCAACCAACAACAGAAATATGATGGACAGGGGGCACCAGCAGAACACTTGGAGAAGTGCAGAACGTTGTGGAAAATGACACCCCCAGAGGAATGGCCCCATCATTTCGTACACACCTTAGAGGGCATCCCAACAAACTGGTATACAGACCAGGAATTATGCAAAGGAACTACGAGATGGGCAGTATTACAACAGAACTTTACAGTCACTTTCTCATTTGAGCACGAGAACCACAACATAGATGCAACACTTAAACAAATAAGAGGAGTGATATTCATTAAGGAACCAGAAGTTGAACTCATAACAGAAGAACAACAGTGGAACAAATAGACAGTAAAAGATTTTTTGTCATGCTACCATGTGCAGGAAGAAGTACCAGATGAAGATGATACACACGATATTCAGATTGAGGAAGTTGAAGGCTAAAGAGAAGTGGAAGGTCCACCTCTAGAATCTGAAGTAATTTTTGCGCCGATCAAGGTGAATAAAGTCAACATTGGGACAGTTGAGAATCCCAAAATGGCTAGCATTGGAGACTACTGGGATGAGAAAATAGTGGAAAGCATAACCGAGTTATTGTGTGAATACAGCGACCTATTCCCCACAAAATTCACATAAATGAATGGCATAGCAGGAGAGCTAGGTGAAATAAAGATACCACTCAGAGCTGAGGCAAGACTGATCAGACAACGACCATACAGACTAAACCCGATATATAAGCAAAAAATAAAAGTTGAGATCGATAGGATGTTGGAAGCTGGAATCATAGAACCTGTGGAAGAATTAGAATGGATAAGCCCGATGGTAGTTCAGGAAAAAAAACAAGGCGGGATAAGAATATGCGTCGATTTGAGAAAGTTGAATGATGCATGCCTACATGACCCATTCCCTACACCCTTCAAGGATGAGGTGTTGGAGAACGTAGGAGGACAGGAAGTTTATTCATTCACCGATGGATTTTTAGGATACCATGAAATCAAGATAGCACCAGAAGACAGATACAAGACCACTTTTTCTATATAATGGGGATCCTACCAGTACACGGTCATGCTGTTTGGACTGAAGAATGCACCATCAATATTTTCCAAGTTAGTCATAGTTGCATTTAAAGAATTTATCAACCAATTTTTAGAGGTATACTTGGATGATTGGACAGTCTATAGTCTGTTGAAAGAACATGTAGAAGTCTTGCGGTTTATGTTAGAAAGATGCAGGCATTGCCAGATATCGTTAAACATCAAGAAGTTTGTCTTTGGAACACCTTTTGGGATACTATTGGGCCATATAGTATGCAAGCAAGGTTTACTAGTAGATCCTGCAAAGATTGCAGTAATCGTTAACCTTCCACCACCAAAAATAGTCTGTCATATAAGAGCGACATTGGGACACACAAGATACTACAGAAAATTTATAAAAGGGTATGCCCAGAACATCGTGCCAATGGAGAAACTGCTAAGGAAAGACGCAAAGTTCTGGTGGAATAAGGACTGCCAACACAGCCTGGATACATTGAAAGAAAAGATGGTAATTGCCCCAATATTAGTATTCCCATATTGGGAGAAGACATTCCACGTACATGTAGATGCATCAGCCATAGCACTTGGAGCTATTCTGGCACAGCCAGGAATAGGAGAATTGGATCATCCTATATCATTTGCTAGCAGAAAATTGTCGGAATCGGAGCAGAACGACAACACTACAGAGAGGGAAGGCCTAGTTATGGTCTACGTGCTTCAGAATCTCATACATTACTTACTGGGGAAACATTTCAAGATGTTCACAGACCATTCAACGCTCAAGTACCTAGTCAACAAGCCAATGTTGGGGGGGATAATTTGCAAATGGCTACTATTGTTCCAATAATTTGATTTTGAGGTAATAGTCAAGGCAGGGAAGCTGAATGCAAGACCTGATCACGTGTCAAGGATCACGAATGGGGGGAACCTACAAATTTAGAGGACAACTTTCCGGACGCATAGTTATTTTCAGTCCATATCGTCGATGAATACTTTGCAGACATTATCCAGTACTTGAGTACAGGGAATGCACCGCAGGAATATAACATCGTGTAGAAGAAAAACCTAGTATTCTGGGATGCAGACTATTAACCGATTGCAGGAAACTTATACAAAATGGGAACGAATAGCATCTTGAGAAGATGTGTGCTAGAACATGAAAGACCAAGGATTTTAGCATAAGCCCATGAGGGAATAGCAGGAGGACATTACACAAGGAAAGCTACCGCGCAAAATGTATTGCACGTGGGACTATGGTGGTCGACCATTCACAGAGACTCAAAATAATACTGCCAAAAGTGCGATGCATGTCAGAGGGTTGGTAAACCAAATAGAAGGGATGAGATGCCCCTGTGACCATAGGTAACTTTGCAGGTATTCGACATATGGGAAATAGATTTTGTGGGACCAATTCACCCACCAAAAAAGAGGATAGGAGCGAGGTACATCATCACCACGACAGAATACCTGACAAGATGGGTGGAAGCAACACCAGTCAAAGATTGCAGCGCAAAGACAACAACACACTTTCTATTCGAGCAAGTGATCCCTAGATTTGGTTGCCCAAGGATTTTTATGAGTGACCAAAGCACTCAATTCATTAACAGTACTATTAAGGCTATGATGGAAGAATTTGAAGCTCATCATAAAAAAAGTACACCATATCATCCCCAAGCAAATGGAATAGTGGAAGCCTTTAACAAGATCCTTGAAAATGCACTGACGAAGATCTGTAACATTAATAGGGATGATTAGGACCTAAAAATACCAGCAGTAGTCTGGTCATACAGGACCACATGCAAGAAGTTGACAGGACAAACGCCATTCAGATTGGTATATGGACATGAAGCAGTGGTGCCACTAGAAGTTTTGGTACCCAGTCTGCGCATAGCAGCGATTATGAACAAGACATAACGAGGTGCAGTACAGGATAGACTGAATCAACTGATGATCATGGAGGAAGATAGGATTCTAGCAGGATTCCACCAAGAAGTCCAGAAAGCAAGGGACAAAGCCCGACATGACAGACATATCAAGAAGAAAAATTTCAAGGAAGGAGACTTAGTGTTGATGTATGACAGTAAATCCTTTTAGCATCCAGGAAAACTCAAAATGCACTAGTTAGGACCATACGAAGTAAAAACTGTCACATATGGGGGAGTTGTACAGTTGAAGGACTTGGGAGGCACAGAAATCAGAGGGATGATCAATGGGAGTCGACTGAAGCTGTACAAGGATAGTTGACCACCCGCAACCTAAAAGTCACTGCGCAGTAAAAAATAAAATATGCCACATCGTACCGTACATCAAAAGATAACAACAGAGGCATAGTGCGCCCAAAAGAGAATGAGCACGCATAATCGGAAATTATAGCCCAACGGAGACAAGGCCAACGATCATTACAAAGAGGAAACAACAGGAAAGACAGATACGGCAAAAAAAGCACCAACTAACGACGACTATTGAAATTAAATGCCAGAAATGACTGACAAGACGTCGTATTAATCGTGGCAACTAGAGACGGTAAGGGAAATCAAGGGAAAGTATGTGGGAACTCGCAGCTCAATTAAAGCACAATCGCGGTAATGTCTCTGACAAGCTTCACATGACGTTGATACAAAGAAAGCACGTGAGAGCGGAAAGGTTATTGTGAAATCGAGAAAAGCACAGAGTGATAGAACATACAAAACAAAGAGTGAAGGTTATAGAGGTTGCAAAGGCCACTATGCTCAGTGAACGACATCTCTACCACCATGGCACCACCCAAATAGGGAGAACCAAGTCGGACCACCAGACAACCTCTAAGCAACACCAGAACACAATCGTAGCCATAGGGAAGTGACCAGCAACCATCTCAGCCTACAGAAGTCGTCAATATGGATGAAATATCGTCACCTAATAAAACACTAGTAAGTCCCACACCCATTGTGGAGGAAACCCAGAAGACAGCACCAACGGGCATGGACATTGATATGCCGAAAGAGGGACAAGGCCAATGGGATGAGGACGCAGGCAACCAAGTGCACCCTGAAAACCCTGTAGAAGCCCCGAGAGTCAATGGGATGGCTCCAAACTAGGAAGAAATGACCGCGCCGGAAAGATCACAGACAACCACGTCAGAACAGCCACAGGAGGGAGCAGTGGAAGATGTCACCGGATGACCAGAGGAGTATGCAAAAGAGAAAACAATGGAGGTTGGAACCTCGAGTCAGCCACCACAATGAAAGGGAAAGCAGACGATATCTAGGTCACCACGTAGGAAACCTACCACAACCATTGTCTTGTCGCGCATTCTAGAAGGGATACGTATACCAGCAAATTTGTTAGGCCACATAGAGAAATTGAGGTACTCAAACCATGATGTGATGGACACAGAAAAGTTCCAAGAGTTCGCCAAGTTAGTCTACCTACAGAGTGTGGGTATAGGACCCTTTGGTGAACCAATTAATCAACCAATCCAGTGGGCAGCAAGACTAGCCAAAACCGAGATTTTAGGTCTGTTGGACCTACCACATTTTGGGAGGGGGCAATATGAAAACAGTTGTGTCAAGCAGCTGATGGCAGTCACACATGGTAGATACCTATGGCTGGAACATCTTGTCTCAATAGATGTAGAGATCATCGCATACATCATAGGGTTTCCATCACGGGGTGAGGATCCCGCATAGTTCCTGGAGGACAAAAAAAAGGAGAAATAACTGGACAAGGAAATGAAGAAGAAATATGGCACCGAAAGGGGGTCGCACAGAATCATCATCAGGCGTATTAGTGACATCGTGACAAAAATGGCCAAAAAAATTATGGCATGCAAATTACTCAGGAAATTACGCAAGGAGGAAGTCCTAGTCGGGGTTGTCACAGCTGCAACACAGTGTGTCGAGGGCACCACACTCAGTTGGGCCCCGTATTTGTTGAATCTGTTCCTAGCCAACTGCAAGGATGCGTAGGATCTGGGGACAAAATTTCATTATTCATGGCTACTCATCCTAATAGCCATGATCGGATGGAAGGAGCCGAAGTATTCATTTTTTGCCACTAGACCCACTCCTTGCCACGGAGCGTGATACTTATCGCTCGAGGTGGCTCTGGACTCCAAGAACAGAAAAGTGAGTGCAACGATATTCTAAGGCTATCTCAATGAAATACAGGACAACATCACCAACACTTGGAGGGTAACATCGGAAACAATCACACTATATCAGGGCATAGCCAACTTCAAAGCCACTAAACATGCGATGTGGATTCAGGCATGGAAAGATCCCGACAATCAATGGATACAACTATGCTACTGCATCAAGGAGGTGGATTAAGAGATGGCAATTAAGGATTGGGAAGATGACTGGAGGATTCCATTCCTCATTTGATAAATACCCGCAGAGATAGAGGAGGAGGAGATAAGACAGGAATAGACACAAGCCGAGGAGGTAACAGTGCCCAAGAAACCAAGGACATGTCAGAACAAGGCACAAAAGAAAAAAGGGGGGACATCCAAGACAGGTGCCCAGATGGGGAATAAGAACAACACACAGGTGCCCCAGGTACAATAGAAACAGGTCGAGGAAGCACATGGAACTACATCAAGTGCTACTCCACAAGAGCAAGGCCAGACTAAGAGGCCAATCATCCAAACAGGGGGTGCGCGCAAGAAGGCGAAGGCACATAAAATGCCCCCAGAGTACACAATCACTGAGGATGATGCGAACATGGTGGCCCAAATGATTCAGGACCACACAGTTGAGGATTTCGAGAATGTTGCACGCCAAAGAGATAAAATTGAGGAAGAGTTGGCCCACATGAGACATCTCCTCGGGCAGTTGGAGAAGCACAAGCAGTCGACAACAGCGTAGAAATGGTCCCATCAACATCATAGACCGGAGGCGAAGCTCGATCAAGTGAGCAGGACAGGATCCAAACGACAGCACAACCGAGCTCAAAATTTCACGTCACACGCAACATGTTGCACATGGACAAAATCGTGGGGTAGACACCCCTAAAGGACTTGGCTCAAATACAGTTGGTATTGACGCAGATACCAATCAAGGCCTTGTATAAACTATAAGTTAGTGTTACACAGGAGGTACAGTCTCGTGCATGCACAGATACAACAGAATTGCAGTAGACAAAGGACAATCGAGACGCACTGGAATTGATACTCAAGCAAGCTAAGCTTGAGACCCAAGATGAGAACGATCGCGTGAACGGACTGGAGAAGAAAGTGGTCGTAGCCTACGATAAAATCCCAAAGAACGCACAGACAGTTGAACTCACGATAACAAAGAAGATTTATCAAATTGCCTAGAAAATCGATCAATACCAACAGGAGATCAAGCACCTCCAGGAGCAGCTAACACCTACCACTCCACCAGAGGTGAAGGAGAAAAGGAAACGGGAAGCAACAACGTAGATAAAGGAGATAGAGCAAAAATTCCATGCGGCGACTGACTTGTTCAAGAAAGCAACACAGCTCTGGACAAAGCTGGAAGAGGATCAACAGATCCAACAGTGGGACCAGGAAGGAGAAAGGATAAGCGCATATATCCATGACCTCAAGCAGAGGCAAAATACAATGTCAATCACGGAGCGTGTCAAAGGAGCACATGACATGAAGAAACTGCAGGCAGAACTCATAGTTGTGCAGACACAGAAAAAGGAGCACCAAGCTCAAATGGAACCGCTCCAGGAACGAGCAGCGGAGGTCATTGTACGGGAAAAGGAAGCCAAAACATATATGGCACAGACCCAGGAAGAATGTGCAAGGATGGTCAACAACAAGATTGTAGTGCAGGTATTGAATGCACTCAAGGAGAAGACCATGCAAGCCCAAACACAAGCAACGGATCTCACGGAGAAGTTCCAAGCTATAGCAAGGAGATCGACGAAGAAAACAAGGGTTAGATGGCTAAGGACGAGCCACATGTCAGTGTTGGGGGGCTGTTGGAAGCAGGCTAAATCAGAAAGAAAGGTTATTTTGGGAAGAGAGGCATGTAAGAGGAAAGGGACAGCTGGAAGGAAAAGCAGCACGCGTGCATGCATGGAAGACCTAACGAAGCTAGGGTTAGGGTTTTCGTAATACATTGTAATGGCTGATGAGCCAAAAACACATATAAATAGACACCTAGGAGGTCTAGGGGACGTCAGAAGGGTTTCATTTTTGATGGAGTGTTACTCGCGTGAGAAGGAGTAACTAGTTTGTAACACTACTGTAATACGCTCCAATATTGTACGTTGTTGAGTTGTAGAGGGTTGGAAGGGTAGATATTGAGGGTTAGATCATAGGCTGAGGAGCCTTTTGTGATCTACTCCACTTCATAATAGATCTCAACCCAACTGAGGATGAGTTGTAAAGCGCACGACATTGTAGTTTTGGAACCACCATAATAAAAGAGCTAGAGAGCCAGATCTTTGTGGATGTAGCCCGGGGGGGTGCACCGCGGTAAAACCTTTGTTATGTGATTGAATGTTTGTATCTCTTTTACTATCTATGAGTAGATGTTAGAATGATGGATGAATGAATTAATGAATTTGATTATATTACATGCATAAACGAGAATGAAAGTATATTGCTTTAATATTTAGAAAGAATTCACAGTGTGCAAATCACAGATCCCCATTCAGTCCTGGACTGCAAGCACTTGATTATTGCAGTCACCCATTAAGACTATCTCAGGTGAGACTGCGCAGTGCACTATGTGTGTTGCACTGCCTTCTGGGTTACCAGGAGGGCTGATAGTATTAGAGGATTTGTTGGATCCCTAGTAGACCTGAACTTGGGTTGAATCATGTTAAAGGTATAACTAAGATAAGAAACCAACAGGGATCGAGTATGAAATAATGTGTCAAGGGATACTCAGGAGACATGAGGGCTCGATGGTCGAATTGTATGTCTCAAAAATTTTGAGTGCAAAAATGTGTAACACGGAACAGGGCATGATCGGGGAGTCTGGCAGTCAATCTGTATATCGCGGAACTCCATAAGTTGTTTGTAGGTCACGGAACAATAGAAGCTCAATATTGAGCCCGCCAACCTGGGAGTCTGGCTGTCAATTTGTATATCGCAGAACTTCGGGTGTTGTTTGTAGGACATGGAACAATAGAAGTGCAATTTTGAGCCCGCCAGCCCGGGAACCCGCGATCAAAAAAGTGGATAAGTATGGAATGGGGAAGCGGTCGGTCGGACTCGTGATATAGAAGCATGAGTGAAAATGTGAACCCAGGAGTCTGCCAACCCACGCACCTAGAAATTTTTGGAAAAACGACTAAGTAAAGTAACCAGAAAGGGAAAGTAGATGGGAAAAAGAAAAGGGAATTCAGTTAAGTATAGAAGAGGGAAAAAAAGGGATAAAAGAGAGTGAGAAAATAGAAAAGGGGAGGGAAATTTTCGGAAGCGGGAAGTCTCAACAAAGCCCCATTGTTGCCAAATCATCATTTTCTAGTCCAATATTTTATCCACATACTCGTTTTGTGTGTTTGATTTACTATCACTATTGGTATATCTTTTCGAAGATGGTACTTCAGCTTCCTCTGCTGTGGCATATAAGATTTCATCCTCTTGTCCAATTAGTATGTTTCTTTCAATGTAGCAATGAAGAAAATACAATGGACATGAAGGTAAGTTGGCATGTAGAAAGACATGTAAAAAAAAATACAATTCTATTTATTTCAATGTAGCAGTACAAAAAATACAGTTGACATGAAGATAGGTTATTATGTAGGAAGATATGTAGTATCTACATATAATAAATTAGGTGCAAAGCAGTAGAATAAATATATAGACAATAAATGAAATACAAAACAATGGAATATGAAATAAGAGTAGAAGCATGCACCTTTGTATCTCTTCTTCTACATTAGTGGTTAACATTCCTTCGTCTTGTCTAGTTATTTTGTTTATTTCTATGTGGGAACACACAAAATACAATGAACATGAATGTAAGTTGGTATGTAAGGGAAAACAAGTAATATGTACATACATCAAATGAGAATCAAAGGAATAGAATACAAGATAGAGTTAGAAGCATGCACCTTTGTTTTTCTTGCTCCATGGTTTTGGTTATATAGAATGTTTCCTGGCCAAAATATATTACAAGCTAGAAAATATTAAGAAGTTGGATGATCCTAGCTGAATGATTTGTTTTTTTGCAACAAAGTATCCAGATATGCTTTGAGACATGGAAATATGATTTTGTAATATGTTTGATGTATATTTCATAATTCAAGTACAAGACAAATTGTATCATGGTCTGACCAGTATGTGTCTAAGATAAAGAGGTTGTATTGTGAAATGGGCACATTTGACCATACATGGTGAATAAGTGTGTTTTGTACATGCTTTATCTTATCCAAAAGAAAGTGGATATTGTAATTGCACATGTAGTTTTCCAATTCTTTTTTTATGGCACTATTTTGTAGCATGTCAACATTGAAGTCTCCTAGAATGACAATGGTTTCATTCAGATGTAAATGGTGTAATGCATTTGAAAAAACATTCATTATGTTGGGAAATGTTGCACGTGGAGCGGCATAAATATTGAATATTGTGATTTGCAATCCACGGAAAATTACTCTTGCTAGCACCATCTCAACATTGTTTTCTTCAAAATGCATATGATCCAAAATTGTTGTATGTTTTTTCACTCATATCATCACTCCATGCGTAATGTAACTTGATACGCAAGTGTGATTTGAATTTTTTTTATTTTGCATGCACAATGTCATGTACAAGCATAGAATATCAGATTGCATTGTATCATAGTCATTGGGTATATCATTCATATGTGCATTTAAGTTGCACGTGTTAAGTGAGAGAATTGATACAGATGAGTTTGTTTGTATGGATTGGTAATCATATTGCAGATGTCATTTTGCACTAGTCCGAAGATGTTGCATCTTAGTATCAACTTTATGTTTGACTTTGAAGTTATCCTTTGTAAGAGTGCTTAGCAAATACAAGGACTCTATGTTTCTGACATGGGACATAGCTGTGTATACAAGTCCATGTATTTGTAATCCAGCAGGGTCGAAGGAAACACTATCAAGTGTTATCCATTGTGATCTGTGGATTGTACGTGCACATGCAAGTTGAATTGGAAACTATTTTCGAATCTTCAGTTGACCTTTCTTTTCTAATGTTGATATTGGTTTTGATATTTGCAATATAGGTATCCATTCACGTGAATTGTTTGAATTATATAGATAAGCTAACTTGTTGGCTTGTCGGTGGCCAATGTGCAGGTCATGGAACTTAATCCAAAGGACATCAACTTTTGATGTTTTGGTATAAGCTTTGAGTATTCCATTTGCACCATTCGCTAGGCCATCCTGTGAATCATAGTTGCAAGCATATATTTCAACTAGCATGTCTAATTTCAGGACAAGTTGCAAAGGGAAAGTTGTTGTATGTTGATGACATGGTACATTGCCATGGTTTTCTTCTTCAAGATCAATTGAATTGATGATGATATCATTGCCAGGCATGAGCGATAGCATATACTTGTTATGTGTTGCAACATCCTTATTCTTGTAGAATAGGTAAGGGAAGGTTAGGTCGGTTGGGGCAGGTCGCATGCAACTTGAATTGATATATGTTAAGTCATCACATGTTTGGTTGTTTGTATGCATTCTATTTAGAATTGCAATAAAAAATTTATTTGTCTAGCGCATTGTAGTATGTAATTCAAAGCATTTTATGTTGTCTTTCCAAAAGTCATGTGTCGTTGTTTGCATATTGACCATAGGTTGTTCAAATATGAGAGAATCTTGTATGGGTTGTGACTGGTAAAGATCCCCACAAAATACCATATCAAGGTTTCCAAAGTATTTGGTTTGGACATGTTTTATGTTTCTCAGTCGATTGTTAATGGAATATAATAAGCGACTTCCAATCAAGGATGCCTAATCTATGAACACAAGTTGTAGTTCGTCATAAAGCTTTAACAAGGTATCTAACATTTCTTTGTTGAGTGGAAGAAAATGTGACTTGTTAAAAGGCATCAATAATGCAGAGTGGACTGTTGTTCCACCTACATTATATGCAGCTTTTCCTATATATGCATGACATATCAATTGCCTCAAAGCATTTACTCTATGTCTATAGTAACGAGTACATGTCATTGGGTCTTTTCTCATGAGGTAGTCAATGTCATCATTTTCCAAGGTCTCGGTTTGTTTTTTCCTTTTCCTGTTCCTATACAATGTAGACACCGTCCTGGAACTTTCAGGTCTTGGAACTTTCTCTTTATAACTTACTGAAATATGTCATCGATAAAGATGGATAATGCCTAACAATGGTGTGCAATTTTGTTGCATCTTGGTTACCTTTGTATCATACTTAGCCCTTCTACACCTACTTGTAGTTTTCTTCTACAAGAACATTTTTCAAAGGCATGTAGGTACTCATTCTCGAGAAAGGTGGGAATATCATCGAGGGCATGGTGGGAAGGCTAAGGAATTTCCTTATTCAATTGAGGAGTTAGATTTCCACTTCGTCACATAAGGCAAAGGACCAGGATTTGTAATGCTAGAAAAAATGACAGACGAAGTTGTGCACACAACATTGGCATACATATGGTGCAGAATTTGGAGAAAAAATTGGAGAAAAATTTAAGAGCAAGAGGGAAAGATATGCCAACCTCTATGGAAATTCTACAGGATAGGAATGATGAATAAATACCTAAACAATCTTACTTTCAAATTGTAAATAGTAAAGAATGAATAAAAATGAAACTATGGTATTGAAACTTACTCGTCAATGATGAACGACAGAATCGCAGTTCCAATTGCGAGTGCGAGATTTGAACCTTGCAAAGTGCAATAACAGGTCCTGAAATTACCCAGGATTTGTATTCCAGGTCTGGGAATTTTTTTCTTTATAACTTACTGAAATATGTCACCGATAAAGATGGATAATGCCTTTCAATGGTGTGCAATCTTGTTGTGGCTTGGTTGACGTTGTATCATACTTATCCCTTCTACACCTACCTACAGTTTTCTTCTACAAGAACATTTTGGAAAGGCAACAAGCTTCACATCGTATTTTCATGTGAAAGACACGGGTTCGATTCTCGTACGAGATAGGTAGGTACTCATTCCTGGGAAAGGTGGGAATATCATCGAGGGCAAGGTGGGAAGGCTAAATAATTTCCTTATTCAATTGAGGCGTTAGATTTCCACTTCGTCACATACGGCAAAGGACCGGGATTTGTAATGCTAGGAAAAATGATAGTCGGAGTTGTGCAGATGACATTGGCATGCACATGGTGTAGAGTTTGGGAAAAAAATTGGAGGAAAATTTAAGAGCAGGAGGAAAAGATATGCCAACCTCTATGGAAAGTCTACAGGATAAGAATGATGAATAAATACTTAAACATTCTTACTTGCAAACTGTAAACAGTAAGAAGTAAATAACGAATACGAATGAAACTATCGTATTGAAACTTACTCGTCAATGATGAATGATAGAATCGCAGGTCCAATTGCGGGTGCATGATTTGAACCCTACAAAGTGCAAAAACAACTCCAACTGCGGGTGCAAGACTCCAACCTTGCAAATTTGAAGTAAACAAAAGAAAGCAGCAAGCAAAAAACCAGTGAGCAAGCACCAACAGGTTCAACTGCAGGTGCAGGACTTCAACCTTGCAAAGTTGAACCAAACAACAAAAAACAGCAACCAATGAACCAGTGAACAAGAAGCAACCAGTGAACCCGTAAAGAATATATGTATCTTCAATGATGACTAAATTGCATTCCAAGCATAGAAGAAATATGAAACATATGATGACTATGCGAGTGGTGGTGGACAACAATATTGCCCAAATTCATTGCAAGATTGTATGCAAAAATTGGAGGAAAAATGTACTCTGACAAGCCTATTTAAATAAACATTTAAGGTTGTCAGGCCTGTTTAAGGGCCTCGCGCTATGTAAACATTTAAGCTGTCAGGCCTATTCAAGTAACTCAAAAAGAGTGTCAATGCTCAAAACTTTCGATATGTAAACATCTCAATAAAAATAAAAAAAAATTAAAAAAGAGCGTCGATGTTCAAAACTTTGGATATCTAAACATTTAAAACATTGGGAATAGTGAAACTGGCAATAAGACTTCAAATCTATTCTCCAATGAGATGATGACATATAAGGTTTTTTTTATTATATAAAAAATAAACGTTCTTAGTTCTTTAATTTGAACAATAGAGATTATGCAAAAATTTATAGTCAAAAGACATTAATATGAAGTCAACAAATTATCAATCACTATAATCCCTCTACACCTTCAGCAAGAACTAAAAAATAATTAATAAATCATTATCTTAAAAATTTACTTTTAGCTATAAAACTAATTAATT
>SNQJ01S0011261.1:31764-42866 GCA_010110895.2 Picea sitchensis | reverse complement strand
TATATAACACAAAATTTCCTACAAAGTACTACTTTGTGAAGAAAAAATAAAGTAAAATATTCAAAGTTAGGTTCCAACAATATTTATCATTTCTACTACAAATGGCATGTTACTCACTACATTAGAACTATTTAAAGTGTCACATTTGATTATATTGGTATTAAGTTCAAGAACATCTGTATATAAATATTAAAATTAATAATATAAAAAAGTTATTAATAATCTTTATCTTACAAATTTACTTTTATTTTTTAAGATTATATATATATATATAATTTCCTACAAAATACTTTTATTTGTAAGAATATATATAGATATATAATTTCCTACAAAGGTTATTTTGTGAAGGAAAAAAATATAAAGTAAAATATTCAAAGTTAGGTTACAACGATATTTATCATTTCTAAAAAAAAAGGCATGTGGCATGTTGCTTGTGAAGGAAAGAATATAAAAAATAAAGTAAAATATTCAAAATTAGGTTCCAACAATATTTATCATTTCTATGGCATGTTACTCACTACATTATAACTATTTAAAGTGTCACATTTGATTATATTAGTATTAAGTTCAATAACATTCGTATATGTATTATATGTTATGTGTATAATTTGTAAGATTACTCATTAACAAACAATAACTTAAATGACCATAACATTTATTATTTATTTGTACTTTGCATTATTATTTATTTCAATATGTTTCATATCATTACAATTATTTTTACTTTATAATAAGGAAAGGAATAATGTAATATCTTCATTTTCAAATTTCAAATTAGTGATGTGTATTGTAAATGTAATGAAAGGTCAAGAGCTAAAGCGATGTAATATGTAAATGATATAAATTAAATGTTGTAGATGAACACAGACGAATATTTGGGGGCTAACTATCCAAAAGAGAGGGAATGGGTCAAAGGGGAAGAGTTTACCTATGTCTATTAAACCAAAACTCATTTCTTTCTAAATTATCCTTACCATGAACCTTCCATTATATGTTGAGTGTTCTACAGTCCAATCATTGAATTCATGTAAGAGGGTTGGCGTGAGAGTCACTTCCTATAGTTATCGAGAGCATGGGGGATAAGTACAATCATTTTGGGGAAGAGTGCAAGTCAAGCAAACAAGAGAAAGAGGGGAAATTCATATGGGTAGGAGACCAAAATTATGCATTCACATTTTTGCATGGAGAGTGTTTTTACATGGAGTTTTTTGGACATCAAAAAAGTTCTATGTGTTGAAGCTTGAAGGAAGTTGTGGGCACGTTTGGCAGCTATTTGGAGTTGTAATCTCATGGAGAAAAAGGTTGTAGGCCCGTGAGTAAATTTTTGTCTGAAATTCGTCCAAAGAAGCATGTGCTTTGTTGTTGGGCGAATTCATGTTGGAATTCTAGAATTCTTGAGTTCCTAGCAAGTAGTTTTCCTATCCAACCTATGTTGGAAGCCCTGAAGGGGAGTGTAAAGGCATGAGGGACTGTGAGTAGTGAAGGGGAATTCTATCCCTTGGGTTGTGCAGGTTGAGGAGAAGAGAGCTGGTGGGATGGAATTAGTTGTGGGAATTGACTATTGAGACGGGGACATTAGTCAGGCTTAAGGACCACCATATCTTGTGGATTCATAACCCTAGCTTGGGGGTGACTTGCTATTAATAACTAGAACAACAAGTCTATGATTGGGAGGAACGTTCGTCCTCTGCAACGGGTTGCATGTTTTCTTAAGATAAGTGTTTGTATTTGTTGTGTTCATTGATGTTGAATGTTGATATAGTTGTTGTGCCATTTACTTTGAGTTATCTTGGTTAAATGCTACTTCTTGTGAGAAGAATGATGCATTCAATATCTACTTATGTGGTTGAATGATGTTGTATGTTGTTTAGTTGTTGGCATGCATAGTTAGAGTAGTTTCATTTGTGTTTTTAAGTAACATAGACAGTTGCATGAGCTTGAATGTCATTTTGTATTTTATTTCCACTTTAATATTTGGTATCATAAATTTTTATTGGGTTGTTTCAACAAGTGACATGACCCAGCTGGGGATTGGATAAGTTACAAATAAGCAACCTCTTTTCTCTTTTTATTTTTTTAAAATGACTATAAAAATTAGAGGAATTAAACTATATAATTTAGTGATGATGAAAAATACTAGGTTATGTATCTATTTATTAGTTCGTGCCTCTGCTTAGAGACTATATCTTTCACCTTGAAGTTAACTATCGTTGACTGCCTATTAGTTGGTACGTTTTGGTATTTTTTTACACAGTTTCCTATTAGTTTGTGTGCTTTTCACAAAGTTTTCCAATATCATTTATTAATTAATTTATTTTCAAATTAATTTTTTTTTTTTTCTGAATTTTGAAAAATTATATTCATGTTTTTTAATTGGCCCACAACATATTGATGGGACTAAATAACCCTGGCAGAGGGAAATGTTATTTCTTTATTTGTCAGACTTTAAAACTGACTTAAAAATCAATAAAACTAAAATACACCATTCGTGAATTTGACGGTTGAAATGATATGCCCGTGATTGCACTGCAGTCGAGCATGTCACTACATTGATCAATGCAGTCGATTTTCTAGTTGTCTACTCCTCACCGCCTCATCTACTCATCAACGCCTCTGAAGCCAAAAGGTGCACATCTGCTCCTCACTGCCTTGAAATCCAAAGAGTGCACCTCCATTCCTCATTGCCTCATTGATCCAGGTGGATATTGGTGGCCACCCACCTATTCCAAATGGATCATTTTAGCAGTTTCAGTTTGGTAGTTTTGTTTCTAGCTTTTCGAGTTCCAAACTTCTGGGGTCATTTTAATGCCCTAAACAACGTTTTTAGAGCTTGCCACATTCAAACTATAGACAAAGTCAAAGTCTGATGACAAAATGCGTATTCCTCAGATAAACCTTTCCAATGAGCTATCGTGTGCCCCAAACGAATATTGTATGCCAAAGTTACGCCCCCGGGAAGTCGATACACCAAACTACCCAAAACAGGGTCCACAAAACTGTCGGCTTTTCATCTTCCGAGGTTAGGGTTTTGGATTTTCTTTATGTTTAAAAGGCCTTTAGAGCCTCATTGTAAATCATCTTCTTGTGAAGGCGAGTAGCGGACACATCTCTTCTCAGAGATAAGCTGCCACCATTCTAGCGAGTCTTTCACTCTGTATTTTTACAGTCTTTGTAGATTTTCGCTCATTAATAGAAAATTGTGTATTATTGTATCTCTATGTTTATGGTTGCATCTCTGATAGATTTTTGTTATATTATTGGATATTCGAGATATCTTTATACATTTATTTATTATATCTCTGCTCTCAGTTCATGCCGAAAATAATCTGGATCAGTGGTATCAGAGCAGGATTCTCTTGATCATTTTTCAGTGCATGTCCCTGACGAGGTCTGAGTATAGCAAGTTGGGTCTCGAGCTTGTCTCTCTTGAAGACAATTGCTCTTTCATGCCCAAGAAACCCTCCATGGCGGAAGAAAATAAAAACAACAGAGTAGATGATTCTATTAATTTGTTGCTTGAGCAAGCTCTCACGTGATAGAGGGACAAAATGATGGGGAATTTTCCCCACATCCTTCAACATCTGTCGATGTTCCAAATGGATCCAAAAAGACCAAAAAATCAAAGTTCTTTTATTTGAGCGAGATCAATGCCATTGCAAATATCTCGTCGCAAGCTTTATGGCAGCGCAAACGGATTGTAAATCCGACATCTTATGCAAAAGTTATTGCATTCAGAAGTTCTGCATAAATAGTAAAAAAGTCAAATTGGTCAAAGCGTGGCGTGGCAGTAGCAGAGTTGGACATGTCGCATTCCGCAAAAAGGACATGTGGCAGGTGATGTGGTTAAATCATATTAAAATCATGTGGCAAATTTATATTATAAAGTGGGTTATATAAATATATATAATCCCTTTAATAAAGGGTCGAATCATACCAACACAATACTTTTTTTTCCTTATATCATGGTTTTTACAACCATATGATAATGTTATAGCTTTTAAAAAAAAGGCAATCATATAGTTTGTTGGGTATGTGTTATATTCTTTGCACTAGTAGTAGTGGCGCGCAGAGGGGTTTGAGGGAGGTGTAGGGAGGCGATATCCCCCCATGCGAGGGTTCAGGGGCAGTACCCCCAAAAAAAAAATTTTGCCGCCGTAAACGTGTCGCATTTTTGGGTGGTTTTTCGGCACATGGTTTTTGCTGATGGTTTTCTATTTCCGGTTAAGGAATTAGGGTTTTTGACTAATCCAGGTCATTGGGTTAGGGTTTTGGATGTCGTTGACTCCTATATGTATATTGTATTGTAAACAATGTAACACCATGAATGAATATAGAATATGTTGGTTTTCCTGGTTTGGGTTTCCAGGGGAAAAAACTCTGTGTAATGTTTGTATTGTCATTGTATCTTTTTTGTTTTTTTACTGAAAATCAGTTTACAATAAATATTGTACAAGGTTAAAATCTACATAGTTGTGGTTGTTTAACCATATAAAAAGGTGCTTCACATTATTACATGCCACAAATCATATATAATATGGTTGATACCATGTTACAATACGCCCCTGCCCATTTTTATTGTCACAAGATCATATCTATGGATTTTTAAACCATATATTATGGTGTTAAATGAAGATTCGAGCCAAAATATAATATTTTATATGGTTATAATCCTTATCAAAAGGCGTGCACCTCATTATGTATGTCATGCGGGTTAAAAGCCATATTATATGGTTTATCAAATATTTTAAACCATATTTTTAGGCACAAACTCATATTCGATGCCCAAGAAAGGTGGTGGGTTGTTGGGATTTGATCCCACAATCTCATGTTATTTAACCAAAAGGTTTACCACTGTACTACAGGTCAAATTTATGTAGAGAATAGCATAACAGTGCAGGAAAAATCAACGAGCCAAGCAAACTTTGGAGGCCATTTCCGGGAGCTACGCTCGGTATTTTTCAGTGTCGTCAATTGTGTTAGATTATTGAGGTTGAGCAGAACACAGCTAGGCTAGTTTGTAATCATTTTTACACTTTTATGATGTACTTTTGAAGCATTGAAGAGAAATAAGAAAGCCTCACCTACTGAGACAAAGGCCCGGAGATGTAGGCAATCTTATCGAACTCCATTAACAACTTTGTTGTTATGGTTTGCTTTTCTTTGTGATTACATTCTGATATGCATTTCTTATTATGACTGCTATAGTATCCCATTAATTTCTTCTTCTTTCATCAATTCCTAATTGGTAAATGAACTCATGCTCAAAACTTAACCAAGTCTTTTAAAGATCATTTTCGGATCAGTCAATAACAACAGGCGTGTCTTCATCAAGCGACCACTTTGGAGGCACCTCACCTTTCAAGGTACAAGTTAATTTTGATATTCCCATATTTGAAGGATAGATAGATGCAGATGCCCTAGAAAAATGGTTAAATCTGCTAGAAGGTTATTTCTCTGTTCATAATTTCTCAGACAAGGAAAAGATCACATTTGCACTCCTTAAGGCTCTCCCCCATGTCAAACATTGGTGGGAAACTTACTGGGATAAAAGTTCCACAGAGGAGTATGGAATATATGGGGTCGAGCCCAATTGGTATTCTTTTGTGGATGCGGTAAAGGAACAATATTACCCTATTGGAAACTATGAGGATGAGTACATGAGATAGACCACACTGCTGCAAAAGAGGGGCCAAGCAGTTCTGGAGTTCACCAGTACCTTCCATACCTTGCGCACTAAGCTAGGTATCAAAGAATCCAAACGACATTTGGTTCTGAAATTTTGTGGGGCTCTACACAGATACATCCAAACTGAAATGGATTTTCTGGACATCTCATCACTCGGTGTTGCTTATCGATATGTTGTTAAAATCGAGCAGAAATTTAAGCACCAGAACAAATGGGAGTTTGGGTCTCCAAATCCACAACACCGAAGTATGATAAAGAAGGCCCTAACAAACAGTCTCCTGAAAACCAGTCCAAGCCACAGGAAAAGAAGGGTCACGGAAAGATGAAGAAGGACACTAGAAAATCGTGTGATTTCCATAAAAGTCTCTAGAACAACACCGATGAATGTCGCTCAAAAATGTCATTGGTGTCCAAGATCAAATACAAGGAGCCGAACCCTAATTCAGAATCTGATTCAGAAAATACTGATAGAAGACAAATCATCGATGTAGACCCCACTGCCATTGTTGCGACCACAACAATTCAACTGGAAGAACCAACAAATCCTGAAGATGGGGAGCACCCTTTTCTTTCACATATGTGGGTGAAGGGAACCCTGTTGCATTTTATTGTTTATAGCGGAAGCCAGAAGAACCTCATTTCAGCAGAGGTTGTCAAACAGTTGAGATTGTTGACAACACCACAACCGCATCCATACAACATCGGGTGGCTTCGCCAGGGATGATACCTTCGTGTTAGCCAACAATTTTGATTGTCATACGACATCCAACCCTTCAAGGATGAAGTATTATGCGATGTTGCCTCATTGTATGTTTGTGACATTCTCTTGGGTCAGCCATATATGTGGAAGCGCCATGTTATATATGAGTCTCGACCCCGTAGTGTCATTGTTACTCTGGGGGGTCATCTCTATAGGATACCAGAGGTAGTTCTAACTAATGTCCCACCTAAACTATGCCGCAAGGTAGTATCTCATACTAAAAAATTCAACTTCTTCACCATCTATTCAAAAGGTGAACGAAAGGATACTGCAACCACTACAGCCTCGGCCCAAGCACCTTCTATCCAAAACAAACAGGTTGACAATACTACATCAAAGTACAAATATTCCTTATCCAAATAGACATCTCATGTAGCCCGACTGGGTGAATAGATTCAACCCCGCCATCAATAGGTTCATGACAGCCTTCCACAGCATGACATCTCTAGCAAGGCAAGCAATGCACCAAGATTTAGTTACAACAATTGCTTTCCCCTCTCCCCTGGGAACTCAATGCAATGGAGACCATTGCTTCCTAACGAGGGAGGATTTATCCAGGTGGATATCGATGGCCACCCACCTATTCCAACTGGCTCATTTTGGCAGTTTTGTTTGTAGCTTTTCAAGTTCCAAACTTTCGGGGCCGTTTTGAGGCCCTAAACAACGTTTTTAGAGCTCACCACAGTCAAACTATAAACAAAGTTGGAGTCTGATGGAAAAATGTGTATTCCTCAGATATACCTTTCCAACGAGCTATCATGTGCCCCAAACAGAGATCATATGCCAAAGTTACGCCCCCGGGAAGTTGATACACCAAACTACCCAAAACGGGGTCCACAAAACTGTTGGCTTTTCATCTTCCGGGGTTAGGGTTTTGGATTTTCTTTATGTTAAAAAGACCTTTAAAGCCTCATTGTAAATCATCTTCTTGCGAAGGCGAGTAGTAGACACATCTCTTCTTAGAGATGAGCTTCCACCATTCTAGCGAGTCTTTCACTCTGTATTTTTACAGTCTTTGTACATTTTCGCTCATTAATAGAAAATTGTGTATTATTGTATCTATGTGTTTATGGTTGCATCTTTGATACTTTTCTATTATATTATTGGATATCTTATATATCTCTGTACATTTATTTATTATATATTTTCTCTCATTTCATGCCGAAAATAATCTGGATCACTCACCCCCTCAAAAGACAAAGAGTGCACCTCCACTCCTCATTGTCTCACCGTCCAACACTCTTCATTGTATCACCAGCCAACCAAACCTAGTCATCAATTGAATGTGAAACCCTATTCATTTAGGAAAATAGAGTGGAAAGTAACTTCACCAATCCAAATGATAAGGAAAATGAAAAAGACTATCTACCTTCCTTTTCTGATTGGATCATGGAGCACTGAGATGAATCTCTGCCTTGTCTTCATGCATTTGTGTGATTGAGCAAGCCAGTTGAAAGCAAGTTTGATGAAGATTATTTTTTTTCATCACATAGTGAAATGAAGGTGGAGTTCATTGTTTTCTAAAGGGGAGGGACTTGTTCTTTGATATGGGATTCTACATGTACTAAGAAGCTAAGAAGCACTTTTATCTTCTACAAAACAAGTGACATTCTTGGCTACTTTATTTGCCTTTCAATTTTAATCAAATTCACACAATTATTTTTTTTAAAGCATTCACGCATCTTTTCTATTGTGCTAGAAGAATTAATTATGCAATTAAGTAGTTACTTGATGATTGAATTAATTGTGCTTACCTATTTACCCTAGGCAGCATTGGTTTCATAGTTGTAGCTAGAAAGGTCAAGGACTCATCTATAGCCAATGAAGGAGAAGAACGAATACCATATTAGGCATCTATCATAATCATCTGAACGGATTCTGCAAGGATAGAAGATGCTCCACATATAATTCTGAGAGCCTCGAAAGACCAGGAGGATGCTTTTAGATCATGAAACACTACCCAAAACCCATGTAAAAAACATATATTATTTCCTAGCCACAGTGTCTCGTCTGAATGGATGTCGCAAGGACAAAAGATGGTCCAAATATACTTTTGAGAGCCTCGAAAGACCAGGAGGATTCTTTTAGATCGTTAAACACTACCCAAAACCCATGTAAAAAACATATATTATTGCCTAGCCACAGTGTCTCCTATCCAATCCAAGTAAAAGAAAGTTTTCATTTCAATTTCAAGGTTGATTGTAGTATAAAGAATCCCATAAAACACTTTGTTCTTCTAATATTAATGAAAAAAATGGCTTGGCCAGGTAGTAATGACACAAACACTCGTTGATGCAACTAAAGGAAATGAGTCTAAGAATCTACCTTTTGCATGGTTACAAAATTCTCTTACTTCTTTGTTGTTATATTGATCTGTAGATGATGGTACTCCATATAGCTTTCAACTTGTAGCAGGTTACACCTTAGCATATTACGGGAGGCAAAGAACTTGTAGCACAATGATTTTGGTCGGCTCTGGTGGGTAGTGTCAATGGCGGATAAACATGCAACTATCCTCGCATATGGCCATGAAGCCCATCCCACCCACAAATGCCTTTCTTTTTCAATGACACATGTTTAAACTGTGTTACATGTTATGTTTTTAACATAGGTATAAAAGTGTTTTGTTTATTTTTTTCTTTTTGTTTAAAGATTTTATAACTTTTAACCTCAATGGAAAATCTATCAAGGATGGAGTTGCAAAGATTATTTTGTATTGTCAGGGAAATCTCTAGGAGACTATGTACATTCTAAGTGTCTCAATATTGGAATATATTCTAGGGTTGGGTGAGTTTATATGAATGCTAGATCGATCAAAACCATATGCATCACTGCATCTATAATCTAATTCTTTTTGTCTTTACCTATGCATCTAGATTAATTTTATTTTTATTAATTTGGTATATTTGGCTAGATACCATAGATGCAATACAACCATCCCAAGTTCCCTTGGACATGGGGAACAAGATGCTCAAACATTTGCTTCATGGGTAACCTGTTATCAATACATTTTCTCATCTTCTTGATAGATTTTTGTTGAATAATGACATCATTGCAATACTAAAAATTGGCTTAGCATTTCATCGATGAGGGTTAAAAGAACAAACCATCTGAAATATGAGAATTGTTGCTATAATGGTGGAAAAAATACTTAGGAAAGATATATAATATTTGTTGTATATTTGATTACCTAACATTCCATACGTGCCTCTATAATTTTGTGTTGACCTTGTATGAAAACAATACAAGTACTAAAAAATGTGTCAAGCTCTTAGCAAGGCAGGGCACCATATATTCTATTCATTGTGTAACTAGTAAGATTGTAAGGTCTCTTCCAACAGAGCCTTAAAAACATAAATTTAAAACATAGAAAAATGATATACTAACTTCTTTACAATTCATTATTCGGCATATAAGCATATTCGGTAGCATGATAATAAACCACATAACACGGCATAATAATGAAAATGCATACCTTTAACTAATGTTATTGTTGTTCTCCAACTCTGCCTGATGCTCTGCTCAAAACCGACTAACCTTCTAGCCAACTAGGAACAGAGCCTTTCCGGCTCCCTAGCTCTAAGAACCCTTGCGGTTTCCCGGCCCCTGAGACCAAAATCCCCAGCAACCCCGGTGCCCCCTGTGATAGATCTCCAACAAAATCCTCAAGCAAAACCACAACAAGATCCTCAAACAGAACCAGTAATACAATCCTCTGGTATGAAAATAATGCTCCCCAAAAATCCAAAAAGTCCCCTTCCTGAGTGTTTTCCCTTCTCTTATCCTCCTTTCCCCCCTGTCTCATTCACCGCCTTCTCCCTTCATTAAGTCCCACCCACCTTATCCCTCCATTAATTGTCATCTACCTTATCCCCCCTTTCATAAATGGGTTGATCTTCCGATACAAATAATAATTAATAATTTATTAAATTGGATTTTATTAAACAAATATTTAATCATGATTATTAATTGATTAATTAATTAAACTAATATACATTAAACAATTATTTAAATCATGACAATTGATTACTTACTTAGGGTTGTTACATACACCCACCCTTCAGAAAACTTCGTCCCAGAGTTAAAGTATTTTATGATACAAGGGAAAAGACACATGGTTCACACATTCATATCCAATAAACAACATTTATTAGTAAGCCAAGAAAACTCATACATACTAGTGTACATGTACAAGAAATGCATGTGTAGCTAGTACATACAAATCTCGTGCATGTACTAATAATAATAACTATCACCTCTATAGTAATTTATGTATGCATCCAATCCAATCAACAAGACTATTCATTTTATAAAATATAATAAACCAATCAAATGTTTGTGAAATCCCCTAATTACAATAATCTAGCTCAACAATGTTATTTAGACAATTGTAGTTTAGTTAAGTAATTATGAATATTCATATATACACGTTTTCTTTTCAGAAGGAAAAACAATAAATTCCACCATAAGGCAAATCTCCATACACTCTCAACTATATCTACTCATCCTTCCTTCCTAACTTACTTCCATCTTCCATTCCTATCCTTCCTCTGCTAGACTATCTTGGAGCGTCAACTATATTGACCTAACTCCAAATAGAACCCGTAAGCAGAAGTGTCACTATCTTGACCAAGCTTCCCCAGCAGGCAACTGACAG
>SNQJ01S0011261.1:6279-20163 GCA_010110895.2 Picea sitchensis | reverse complement strand
GTTTTTTTTTTTTTTTTTTTAGTATTTGCTGCCTGTCAAAGCTTAGGTCTAACGTCTTTGCAAAGGTTTCCCAACTCCCACAGAATTCCACAAAATTTTGCAAAGCTTTGGCAAAGGCTGCTCCTCTTTCTCCTGTTCATTAGGGCTCAGATCTTGTTCATGTGTAAAGCCTGTTGTTACTGCTACTCAAATATTAGGGTCCAAGATTAAGTCTCCTCGCCCTACCCGTGTTGAAGTTACGGATGTGGCTAACGTTGTTCTTGATGGCACTGATTGTGTTATGCTTAGTGGTGAAAGTGAGGCAGGGGTATATCCTGAGTCGACAGTGAAGATCAAGGCTTCTGGTGTGTTGAGTGCCCTTCCCCTCTCCTTTTTTTGAGATAGTGAGTGGCTCTCATTCCTGGTTTCAACAACTGACTTGAACACATGGAGCAAGGGTTTTGAGCTTGATTCCTCAAAGATATCAATGTTTCCATACTTGGCATCTCTTCTTGGGTGTTTCCTTACTTGGCAATATCGTTCCATGGCTTGGCAAAGGCCTGCGGGCTTGGTGCGCTAGGATGTGTGTTGTACAATATTGTTGACTGTGGGCTTCCCTTGAATTGGTTGTTGGGATGCTTTGTGTATTGGAGCTTGTATGTGACTTTGACAATTGATGCTTGGCTCGATACTTAGTGTAGCTCTCGGGTGCTTTGAAAATGAATTGGAGATTGGCCTCAAGAGCCAATATTTTAGGTTAGGGTTTGCATAATAACAAAAAGTATGTATGTTCAGATCTGCTATTCCTTATCAACAATGAAGTAGTTACTACTCTGCCAAGAGGAAGATTAAGTCTAGTATTTTGTTCTTTCTTGCTGTCTATTTGAAATAAGAAAATATATTTGGTGCATTTGGTATTTTATAGTTTTCAACAGATTAAATGGGAGTTCCTATTGCGGCGTAGTCGAGTGCTAGTATGCATAGATATAATCAATGTATGCAGGATAGTCATGCAATTGTTAAGTTTTTTTTATTAAATCTTTTTTTTTTTTAAATCATGTTACAGAATTTTTTTTTATTTTTTATTGTTCTATATATATATATATATATATAATAGAAAAAAGTTCATCTAACTTTTATTAAAAAAAAAAAATTCTCTACCTCTTTTATAGGTCAATCTCAATTTTTATTTATTTATTTATTTTTTAATGCTTTTTCAGGTGAGGCTTCTTACAGGTTTTAAGGTGAACAGGCCACTTTCAAACTTACAACAGCTTCTAAGGTTTTATGGATTATTTCGGGGTCAATTCTGAGTAGGTGGGTAGGCCCTTGGCCCCAAATTTAAACTAAAGCTCTGATACCATGTGTAAGGTCTCTTCCGACAGAGCCTTAAAAACATAAATTTAAAACATAGAAAAATGATATTCTAACTTCTTTACAATTCATTATTCAGCATATAAGCATATTCAACTGTATGATAATAAACCACATAACACAGCATAATAATGAAAATATACACCTCTAACTGATGCTATTGTTGTTCTCCAACTTTGTCTGATGCTCTGCCCAAAACCGACTAACCTCCCAGCTAGTGAGGAACATAGCCTTTTCGACTCCCTAGCTCCAGGAACCCTTGCGGTTTCCTGGCCCCCGAGCCCAAAATCCCCAGCAACCCCGGTGCCCCCTGTGATAGACCTCCAACAAACTCCTCAAGAAAAACCACAACAAGATCCTCAAATAGAACCAGTAATACAATCCTCTAGTATGAAAATAATGCTCCCCCAAAATCCAAAAAGTCCCCTTCCCGAGTGCTTTCCCTTCTCTTATCCTCCTTTTCCCCCGTCTCATTCACCGCCTTCTCCCTTCATTAAGTCCGAACCACCTTATCCCTCCATTAATTGTCATGTAACTTATCCCCCTTTCATAAATGGGTTGATCTTCCGATACAAATAATAATTAATAATTTATTAAACTAGATTTTATTAAACAAATATTTAATCATAATTATTAATTAATTAATTAATTAAACTAATATACATTAAACAATTATTTAAATAATGACAATTGATTAATTACTTAAAATTGTTACAAAGATGCATTTGTAAGCAATCCGTCTTTAATAATAAAAAAAATAAGGTTTTGACTGTGAAACAATTGTTACACTATTGCTTACTTCCACTCATACAATGTTCAGTGAAATTGTCATGAGACGTGTACTTTCAATGGCATGCATGACTGCCACGATTTGTGTACACGTGGAACTACCGGTGGGCTGCCTGATATCAGTAACTATTGGCATATCTTAGGAATAAATTTTCTATCATAAATATAAGTTTTGTGGAAATTAGGAAACCATATCTTTGAAACCGCTCCTCTGTAATCGTTGGAAACCGCCCCTCTGTAATCGTTTGTTTGAATGGCATGTTGTCGGAGCACACCGCCTTCTGCCAAACAGTACCGTATGCACGTACGACCATCCCTCCCCCTTTGGTCTTTGGCTTGCCTCTGCCAGCTCATATAGTTCCACTGCAACAAGTGAAAATGAGGAATCAAAATTATCACCGACGAAAAATAATGGTGCTCCGGCGCTCGAGAGGTTTGACTGCGTTGCATATCCACCAACTTCAAAACCACCATAGTTGTTGCCCCTTTAAATCGGAAGCCAAAAGCTCTGCCTGCTTCTGCTATGGTGTGAAAGTCAGCCTCTATACTTGTCTTTTGAGGTTTCATTGGGTGCCAGATCTCACAGGTTGGTCTTACTTTGTTTCTAATAGTATAAATGAAGCTGCTAATGCAGTGGCCTTAGTTGCTCCTCCTTCCCAGGAACCGATACCGCTATAGAAACATTCAATGGAAAATTATCAACAAATATCTCAATTTGCAGACGCTGTGAAATAATAGATTGTAGTTATGATTTTTCTTAAAACAATGTAGAGATGGCAAATTGCAATGTTATTTCCACCAACACTACATAGCGGGAGAAATGATAGCTTGGTTATGGTAGAAATTATAAAGATCCTTGATGAGTGGAAGCGCATGTTCTTTGATCTTCTCTAGCCGCATCTTAAGCTCTCAATTACCCTAGGTCATGAGTTTTGGTGCAGGTGAGATGCATAAAGTTGTAGACAAGTTCAAAATCTCTCCAAATTAGGCATGTGTAATTTGAATGCAGGTGAAGAATTAATTACCTTGAGATGAAGAGGTATTGAAGAGAATCATGTTGACTGTGGCACTGAGAAGGACTACGATATTGTTGGATTTGGTTGACTTGAAAAGATCTGTTGTTGTGTGTCTTCTGCCATTGTTGTAGAAGGTGGAGGTGTTCATCTTGGTTCCCTGCACATGATCCAATGCATATCCAATGTCTGGGACGACTCCCGCTTCCAAGAGACCATTTCCCAAAGGGATGACCAGGTGGATAGATTATATGGTTTGATTATCCTAATTTGTAATATGCATAGGTTACATGTGGATATCTGATAGCATTCAATGTAACACAAAAAGGTTACAAACTTACTGGTGATCATCCCTGCCCACCAGAGAGGTTCTACTAGATATGTGTAGGTAGCCACCTACACATGTACAGAGAGCAAGAAAACATATTCAAACTTGAACCTATCCAAGTATAAAAACCTTGTCCGCCTCTGCCCCACAAAACCATGCACATGAATGCACCAAGAGCATAGTCATTCTTAGCAATCACTGAGTACTCATCAACCAGGACATTATATCATGCTTTTGGACAATTATATATAACTCACCTGCTTGAGCTCCAGGTGCTCCAGCACGCTTTATGCCTTTCTTCTTAATTATAAAGCCTACCCCTATGAAAGCATTGGATACAAAGGCGAGCACACACCCTTTAATATTGCTTGACAACAATTCGCTATCTATTTCTCTTAATATTTGCACCAGTACTGCCATCTTGGCAAAAACTTGAACTGAAAATTGCACCCTAAGTAAGTATGCCACCTGCAAAATCTTAGCCCTGAATTGGATCCAAAAGACTGTACATCAAATACCTACCACTAAATGTTCTCAGATACTGATATAAGGAATCTACAATCCAGTACATGGTTTCTGAGCAGTCGTCTTTCTTTCAAAAATACCATCTCTACCAGTAAATGTTCATCTAAGGTTCAGTTATCTAGTCCATGGAAATACGAATAGCGACCTTCTACCCAAAGAACAAGTGTATGTTTAATCATTTGGAAGAAGAGTAAAGTATGATTACAACAAAGTTTGTTGTTTACTGATTTGCAACATGTGTATGGTATGAACAACAATTGTAATTCCTATCAAACTTGCATGACAATTGTAAAGCCTATTAAGCTCCAATTGCAAAGTGTTTGTTTTTCCACTCTACAGCGAGTCTTTCTTTCACAGCATATAAACCATATAGTAAGGAAAAATAAATGACGATCAGTTGTCTCATTCTTTATTTTGTAGTGCATCTTTACTTCTCTTTCAATTTCAAGTGATTCTATCAAACAAGTTTTAACTTCTTTAAAATGCACTCTCGTGGAATCACCGCTAGCATCACATAGAATTACACAGTGAATAAGACAATGATATGGTGAGGCCACAAGAGCTCACACTAGTAAGACTAAGCTCACACACACTGTAACTTAATTTGATAAATTGTATACAAACTTATAGGCTAGGATAGCCTCTAACAGCCTTCTAAATCCGTGGATCTGAAAACCAGTCAAAGACTAAACTAGGGTACAATAGAAATTTGTTTTAACCATTTCCTAACTATGGCATTTCGTCATTATTATCCAACACTCCCTCTTAATGGAGAAATGGATTTAATACAATGTCAATGCATAACATAAGTAACATGCCTGTTGGTCTTAGTCTCAACTAGGCTTACACTTGACTCTAACAATTTCATCTTGACCTTTCTTGTTGTCAGATAGTGATGGAGATGGAGCTTCTTCCTTGGCTTGTTGCTCCAAATATGTTTCACATTGACTCTGTTATGATTCATTGTCCTCTTGGCTTTGTTCTTCTTCATTTTGGAACTTGGCAACTGACTATTGTTCTTTGTCCCCAACACTTTTGCAAGTTCTTGGAAGCATTTGTCTTTAATGTTTGCAAATTCTTCCAACTTCTCATAAGTGGGTTGTTGCCCTTTCTGGATACAATCATCAATATCCTGCTCAATGAACTATTGTAACATCAATTCATAATAATACTTGATTTCTTCCGGACTCCACACCATAAGAATTGGCTCAATATTTTCTTCGTCAATTTCTTCATTTTCTTCCATGTTTTCTTCATGATCAATCACTACTGAAAATGAACTGTTGTCTTGTAAACTTGCACACTCAAAAACATTGTTACAATCATATGAAAAATCATAGGAAGAACCATACTGGTTCTTTTCATTTTTCTCCTCTAAGAGAGCTTTCCTTTCTTCGTCTTTCTTCCTTGCCTCTGATGGGGCATAATAATCTTCTTTTTCACCTTCAGCTGATATGACAATTGGTTGTTTCATGTTTTCAACCTCTTTACCAGGCTCTATCAAATTGTCTTTCACTTGTTTTGTGTATGCAAATGAGCTTTTCTTCTCACCAAACAATAGCTCATTAATAAGATGTTTCTCATGCAACAAAATGGACCACTCTTCATGAGATGAGTAGTTTTCATCAAATTTGACTAAATTTACCAAAGATTCACACAGGGGTTCATCAACAGTTACACATTCATCTCCATCATCAATCTCATTTGAATTCACCAAATCACTAAACACTGCATCATAGGGAATTTTCTTACTATCACAGGCTGCTTCATTGCCAACTACAGACACACTTTCTTCATCAATCATTCAAATTTCAATGCTACAATTTTCAGTCTCTATTTTAGTTACAAAGCTTTCAACAACAATACCTTCATCCACTTCAGAATTCCCATTCCACTTCATACTGTACTTCATTTCAAGAATATATCCCAAAACATTTTTGCACTACTTATTTTACCAAATTCACGCAAAATACCAGACAAGATGTTTTCATCCAATGTTGATATAATAAGTTGTAGTGTTATTACACCTCTTCTCTCATCATAGAAATTGATACGACCTTCATGATCATAATGCAATAAATCTACAAACCATAGTAATTTTTTCATTTCTGTTGCCCAAGGTTCATAATTTATACCTGGGAAGAATGGCAAATTTGGCATCACTATTTCATATAATTCATCAAATTCTTCATTGATCTGGTCCAACACTGCAATCTAATCCTCAAGCATGGGTTCTTCATTTGCAACTAGAAACACATCATACTGATCTACAAAATACAATGACTCTTCCTACTGATTCTTTTTCCTCCTCTGTTTCAGCGTCCAGAGCTTTCTAATTTTCCTTTGCATACCCATGAGAGTAGCAAGCAACTTCACTCTCTTTTCATCTCACCCACAATTTCTAACAAGTAAAAATAATTTCTGCAATAGATGTAAGTACCTTCACGCAAAGCGCCTCTTACACAATGCTAGCCTCAAAAGGTGATGATATGGTACAGATTTGAAGCGAGATCACAAACTTCAAAAAAAAAAATTGACTGATCGATAGAAGATAAGACACCAAGACGAAGCTCACGACATCCTCTCCAGATCACAAAAAATGATACACCAATCGGACATCATATGAGAAAGTTATGAGCCTTTGAAATCTCTCGCAACAAGGTAATAGGTCAATGCCCTCCATTCTACATCTATGCACAAAATTAAGTTGGGTTTAACGCAAATGATTCTTGGAAAGGGTTTGAATATTTTAAATTAGAATTATTTGGGTTTAAAATTCATTTAAAATGTGAAAAGGAGATTTAAATTTATTTTAAAAAAATAAATGGATTAATAATTTAAAAAGAGGGGAAAGGTTTTAAACCAAAAAACAAGAAAAATAGCTTACGTGGGGTAAATATTTTATACAGTTGTTAAATCTTACGTGGAGGGGATGGCCCATGGCCCATGCACCCTCGTCCAAGTTTTCCATATTCTATAGGAGCGAGCACCCCTCTTACTTTAATTCAAACAACATGACCGATGACCAAGCAAACAACAGAGTAGGCTAACTCGGGAGCAATCTTCCCTCCCGAGTTTTGTTTTTCAGGGAAAAAATGGGCCTAAATCCGGCCAGATTTTCAAGGGTAGTCTGAGTTTCGCATGGATCAAATTTCCATGCATTTCAGAATTTTACTCTAGGGGTTTTGCCCCATTTTAAACGAACCCAGATGCTCAGAAAACTGATCAGATTTCTGGATTGGCCGAAAATTTAAAAACAGGTCGTCGGAGGACTTGCCAGAAAAATAACTTAGGAGGGAAGATTGCTCCCAAGTTAGCCCACTCTAGCAAACAACACGACCAACGACCAACGACCAAACAAACTTACAACCTAGAGGAATTAATAACATTAATGCCGACTCACCCGAATCATTGGTAACATTGGCTTTGATACACCCGACAACATTGATAACTCTTGTACACCTGACAACGTTGATGACATGCGGTCTGGTACACCCAGAAACGTTGATGACATGCACTCTAGTACACCCAACAACATTGATGACATGAAGTTCGGTCCACGATACATGGATTGGTTCGAATGTGTTTTTGAACGTAGTAGTCTAAACGTTCTACCTTTTGGATGTTTTCCGGTAACTTTTTCCCTTTGATTTTTCCCGAAATCCGGTGATGAATGGTTGGATTTTCATATTTGAGTGGCTAAGTATGTATAATCTGAGTGCCCCAGGGGTTTTTCATCACGTTGAATCCATTTATGCATTCAGAAATGCAATTTAAACAACAAAAAATAGTGATTTTGTCCAAATTTACATCATCGGATTCCAGCCAAAAAACCCAAAAGGTAGAACGTTTAGCCAACGCCTTTTTGAAGAGCGTGGTGAAACAGTTTAGGGTGTTATCATTGGTATGAAGTGGAAAGGGAGGGGACCCAACCCACAACCCCCTCCATATGTTAATACTTAATCTAAGGTGGAGAGAGAGGGGTCGTGACCACCAACACCCTCCCCCTTATACACACGTCCCAAAAACTTTGCATGTTTTAAATGAGCATTTGAACCTAAGGTGGGTTAGGGGGAGAACACCAAATCCCTCCGACCTTTGAATTCTTTTTAAAACACTTTTAAATTTTAATAAAATAATTTTCTCACATTGTAAAAAATCTTTTTTGTTATTATTATTTAACCTTTTCACATTAAATTTACATTTTAATCTAGATCCAAAACCTACCATTTGATCCAACCTCGCACCCTGAGCATCGACCATAAATGAAATTTGAATCAATAGTGTTAAGAACAAAATGTGAGATGTGATGTGGAACCTTTCCTTTCAACACACATATGAACCTTATCTACAATGAAATAATTGCACAATGAGTTAATCCAACCCAACACACAACTGATGATGTGAAAAAATGAACTAAGCCTCAATGTCCCAACAATCAATCATGAGTATATACAATGTGACACAACTAAAGCTCCTCCAACTTCTTAAGACTTGTCTCAACCGTAAACTTGCCAGCGAAGGGAATCACTCTTTCCTTGTCAATAAACCTAGCATTGGAGCTAATCACTTTATCTTTGTTGATGCATACCGGAGCAGTTCGTGCCTTCCTTGCCAATGCATACAGGAGCAATTCGTGTTTTTCTTGCAGATACAAGGACAAGACCCTACCAAACTACCTTTCATATTTTATCAATAACATTTGACTTGGATGCTTGTTTCACACGTTCCTTATACCGTTGGAAAGGTATTTCTGAGATCTACAACCTCACAGTTATATGATTCAAGAAATTCCTCACACATTGTTCACATTTTTTAGGATTAAGATCTGGCATATTGTCAACAACTCCGTAGAACACAACATCTCAACCGTGAGCAGAGGAACAAGGAACCGAATTCAGGTAAGCACACATGAACTCTCAATTACTTAATGTTTCATTTCTATAGGTTCAAATGCATGGTTTTAATATTTTATTTCGAGGTTACTCTGATGTCACTCATCTATTGCATGTTGAATGGTGCTAGATACCAATGCCAAAAGAAGGTTGTACTCAACAATCCAGATAAGCAGCATGTGAGGGAAGCAAACCATGAAGGAACATCTACCATGCATAAAGGAAACCCTTCTAGTGTGCAATTGTACCCTTGCAAATGCAATCTACATCCAAGAATGATAGAGCAAGAATAACAACAACATATGTCGTAATAGTAGAGGAGCAGCGAAATGGAATCAAACTCAAATTGTTGAAGAGTATTAATTGAGCGGTATCACTGTTGAAAAGGGACTCAGAGACATATCCCAAGATGGGTGAACTCCATTAACAAATTATTTATGTGCCATTTGAATTGTTGTTGATCTCTTATTTCTCTCCTATTCAACATTTTGTTTCCGCAAGGTATTCATCAATATTAATGAAGTTGTGGATAAGTAAGTATTTTCACATGATGTTTTGCAAATAGTCAAAGGCAATCTTCATTTCCCGAATTTGGTTGGATGTTTATGTGTATTTAAGGAATAATTGACGTCTAAGGATTTTCATGTCAAGCCATTTGATTTTGATTCGATTTCGCTGCTCCTCTACTGTTGCAACATTTATTGTTGTTTTTGTTGCTCTATCATTCTTGGCTATAGATCACATTTGAAAGGGTATTGTTGCACAATGGAAGGGTTTCCTTGATGCATGGAAGTTATGTCTTCATGGTTTTCTTCTCTCACATGCCGCCTATCCATATTTCTAAGTACGACCTTCTTTTGGCATTGGTATCTGGAACCATTCAACATGCAACATATGAGTGACCTCATATTAACCTCAAAATAAACTATTAAAACCACACATTTTAACCTATATAACTGAAACATTAGTTAATTGAGAGTTCATATTGTTAATGTTTAAGACATTATTATAGTTCTTTGCATTTCAATAGATAACAACAACATAAGACAAGATCACTGAGAAATACACAATCACAAGAGACACAACATTTATCCTGGGAAACCTCTAGGGGAAGAAAACCCAACAAAACTTCCTTATTATAGATAGGCAATACAATGCCAAGAGATAACTCAAACAAGTACAAAAAGTCTTCTCCCAGAGATGCACCTCTCTTTCTCTCTCTTCTCCAACTGCAACTCCGAAACTTGTCTCTCAATGAACAAGTGAGTGCGTGTCTAAGTGAGGTGCTAGCCTCATTAATTATACAAATCTAGCACGTGTGGAAGTATCCTTTCACTGGCAGGGCCGACTTCTTCTTCTGGGTGGTTATAACCACCTTTATTATATTCTGGGGCCGACTTCTTCTTTTTCCTATTACAATTATATTATGACCAATCCGCAAAAGGGGATTTGGTCCTTTTACAATAGCCAACATGATCAATCCACAATGGGGATTGATCCAATGAATAATATATCAAATAATAATTAGAATACACTTTGCAGTTACATTATTTCAACACTCCCACTTAACAAGAAGGGTATTCTTTAACAACATCATGTGAGAGAGAGGTCTGCATCATCAACAACATTAGGAGGACAACATCATCAATATCATCTTGGAACACTGACTGGCGTATCTATAAATCATCGGAAGTTGTCTTCATCGGCAGCATTGTCATTCTCAAAGGAATGCAATCATCATCTGCATCAATATGGATTAGTATAAAACTAATACATCATCATCACAGCACGAGGCTGGCTCATCATCATAATACTGGACTAGCTTTACATCACAACTGTTAGGCTGGAAGCACAATACTCATCTTGCTTTACGTCACAACAATCAAGCTGGAAGCAAGGTACTCATCTTTCTTTACGTCACAACAATCAAGCTGGAAGCAAGATACTAGAATGGATTTACGTCACAGCTATCAAGCTGGAAGCACAGTACTAGTCTCATCTCATCATCTTGCTTTACGTCACAACCATTAGGTTGGAAGCAAGATACTAGACTGGCTTTACGTCACGACTGTCAAGCTGGAAGCACAATACTAGTCTCATCTCATCGTCTTGCTTTACGTCACAACCATCAAGTTGGAAGCAAGATACTAGACTGGCTTTACGTCACAATTTTCAAGCCGAAAGCTCAGTACTAGTCACATCTCATCGTCTTGCTTTACGTCACAACAATCAAGCTGGAAGCAAGATACTAGACTAGCTTTACGTCACATCTATCAAGCCGGAAGCTTAGTACTAGTCATAGCACATCTTCTTGCTTTACGTCACAGCAATGAAGCTAGAAGCAAGATACTAGACTATCTTTACGTCACAGTTGTCAAGCCGTAAGCTCAGTACTAGTCACATCACATCTTTTTGCTTTACGTCACAGCAATGAAGCTAGAAGCAAGATACTAGACTATCTTTACGTCACAGCTGTCAAGCCGGAAGCTTAGTACTAGTCACATCACATCTTCTTGCTTTACGTCACAGCAATGAAGCTGGAAGCAAGAGATGTCTCATCACAGGAACTACTCCCCCTTTCGAGGAAGGTCCTTTCGGACTATACCAAGCTTATCTCGAAAGTGCTCAAACATTACATGAGATAGAGGTTTGGTCATCACATCAACAACCTGTTCATCCGTGCTAACGTACTAGAGCTTTATGGCTCCTCTCTGCACCATGTCACGGATGTAATGATATTGGATCTCTATGTGCTTCGACCTATCATGGAATAAAGGATTCTCTGTCATCTTTATGCAGCTCTGGTTATCACATAGGATCGTGGTTGCTTCCATCTCTAGGTCAAATAGACTGGTCAACAACTTTTGAATCCATATAGCTTCGTAGCTGGCAGAACATGCAACAATGTATTCTTCTTCTGTTGTGCTGAGACCAATGATGGATTGCTTCCTACTCGGCCACAAGATCATGGTTGATCCCAAACTGAAACAACATCCTGAAGTGTTTTTCTTGTCAGAGACACTTCCTGCCCAATCTGAATCAGTGTACCCACTCAATGTGAAATCATGATCTCCATCATAACTGAGACCACAATCTAATGTACCCTTAAGGTACATCATCACATGTTTTGCAGCCACAAGGTGAACATGTCTAGGTTCAACCAGAAACTAACTCAAGGTGTTCACAACAAAAAAAATATCTAGTCCGGTGTTCGTCAGGTACATCAGAGATCCAATAATCTGTCTATACAATGTGGCATCAATTAATTCTGACGAAGTATCGACTAGCAGATTCAACTTCGTTTCCATGGGTGTATTCATGGACTTGCACTCTAACATGTCGAATCTCTTCAGGATTTCGACTGCATACTTCCCTTGGTTAAGGAAGATCCTCTCTAGACTCTGTCATACCTCAAGACCTAAGAAATAGTGCATTAGGCCAAGGTCTTTTCATCTCAAATTCTGAAGTGAGTCTCTTCTTACATTCAATGATGAGCTTTTCTTCTCTAGTTAAGAATAAGGCATCCACATATAACAATAATATCACTGGCTCATCGTTCATAACCTTGAAGTAGAGGTTAGGATCTACTTTACTCTTGGTAAAGCCCAAGCTCGTCAGGAAACTGTCTATCTGGCCATACCAAGATCTAGGAGCTTGTTTTAATCCGTACAGAGCCTTCTTCAACTTGTAGGCATGCGTCTTCCTGTCTTCAACTTCAAATCCTTAAGGTTGCTCTATATACACTTCCTCTTCGATGACACCATTTAGGAAAGTTGTCTTCATGTCCATTTGGTGTCACTTCCACTTCATCTTAGCTGCAAGGGCTATGATGGTTATGATCGAAGTGTATCTGGCTACAAGAGCGAATGTCTCTTCATAGTCAACGCATTCCTTTTGAGAAAAGCCACGAGCTACAAATCTTTCTTTATACTTCTCAATACTTCCGTCAACAACATGTTTTATTTTGAAAATCCATTTGGACGATACCACATCCTTGCTCTTCGGTCTGGGAACTATTTCCCATACATCATTCTTTATTATGGATTGGTATTCTTCTGTCATGGCATCTGCCCATTCTTTCTTCTGAATGGCTTCTTCAAAGCAAGTAGGCTCTTTCTCTAGGAGGTCACACATCAAAGGCGCATAACTGGAAAATGGATTTGGTCTTTTCACTTGTCTTGTGGTTCCTTAGGGAACACCATACTTCTCTCCATTGTGAATAAACTCTCTTGCCCAAGCAGGCTTACTCTTATGGAAGATCGTCATCTGAGGAGGTTCTTGAAATTCCACCATATCACGTTCTTCTAGAATTTCCTCATCAGGGGAAGTTATGACTTCCCTCACTGGTTCTGCAGCTCTGGGAACCTCCCTCACCGATTCTGCAATTCTGGGCATTACGGGTTCCTCTTCGTATACTTCTTCAAGCTGACATCTTCTTGATTTCTTGAGCGCTGCATCTTCATCAAAGGTCACATCCCTGTTGATCTCAATGTGATGGTGACCTAGTATATAAATCCTGAAGGCCTTGGAGACCTCACAGTATCCCACAAATATTCCCTTCTTTCCTAAGGGTTCCAACTTGCTTCTCTTCTCTTTCGGAATATGTATAAATACTGGGTAGCCAAATATTCTGAGATGGCTTACCTCTGGCTTCTTTCCGGTGAACATCTCTTCCAGGGTCTTGAACCCAAGTGCACTATGGAACAATCGGTTCTGCACATACACGGCTATCATTGTCGCTTCTGCCCATAAGCACATAGGAAGATCTTGATCATGGATCATGGACTTCACAACTTCCATTATTGTTCTATTCTCTCTTTCAGCTGCACCATTTTGTTGAGGATTATAGGGACTATTGAGTTCCCTCTTGATCCCAACATCTTTGCAGAAGTTCACAAACTCTTTTGAGGTGTATTCTCCTCCATTATCTGACCTGAGTATCTTGATCTTTCTTTCAGAAATATTCTCTATCAAGGCTTTG
>SNQJ01S0011260.1:167776-190448 GCA_010110895.2 Picea sitchensis | reverse complement strand
AGGTTCCTATGCGTACATCATAGGAAACCTATTAACATGAGACTGACATTCCTCTAATGCAATTATACTTTCATAAATATGGTGGTTGAATTTCAGATTCCATAAACAATGCTATGCAAAACCCTTTGTTGATTGGATAAGTACCTCCATTACCCATACTTTACTGCCACTTACCTTGCAAACCTCCATTCCATACCATGAATAGTATCATGTCTTATTAATTTCCATTATGGAATAAGAATAGACCACCCATATTCAGGTTGCTGGAATAACATTCACAAATGCAATGTTGAAGAAAAATGTTATAGTTGGGACGCTAAACATGTTGTTGTTAATGAACAGTTTTTGATGAATTCAGCTCTTTATAACAACAATCTTTTTGTAATCCTTGAAATCATCAGTTTGAAGCCTATAGATATTTATATATTGATGTTAGAAACTGAGTACTTTGATTAACCAATTGGTTAACTATTGAGTGAGTTGGTGACTCTTCATGGTTTTAACCATTGACTATCAAAGAATGTATGTACTATATACAACTATATCATAAACAAATCTATCAAGGATATTTACTAAATTTTGGAAGTTTAAATGTTTCTAGTTGTATTTGAAAAGTTGGTGTCCACTTTTGTGTTAGGGTTTATCTTCCCCCCCCCCTCTTTTTTTGGAATTTCTTAGTGGACATGTATCCGAGCTGTATCTATAGTAGATGGGGATCTATATGGATCCAAATCAATGGGAAGATGGATACTGTAACATAGGTGACCAATTTTTTCTAGTAATACCCTATCTTCCAAGCCAAGCCAAATATTCCTATCTTCAATGATTGTTCCTGCTGCCTTACAATTAGCAGCATTATCAGTGATGACATGAATGACATTGAAGGGCCCAATCTCTTGAATGGTTTTAAGCAAGGCATCTGTAATATTAATACCTGTCTTGTAGCGATCTGAGTAGTCATGGGCTGAAAGGAAGATCGCACCACTAGCAGACACACCAAGAATATTTATCAATGGACCACTTTTCATATTTGTCCAACCATCAGATACAATTGATACCCCATGCCAGTTCCAATCATTTGTAAGTTTTCCTAGAGCACCTTGGACTTTGGCTCTTTCCATGTCAAGTCCCAAGGTTCTAGCTTTGTCATACGCAGGGCTCCTATATCCTTTAGGGGCACCATTGATGGCTTGGACCATTTCACGAAGTCTAGAAAAATCAAACAACATCTGAAAGGAAGCACAATATTTTTATGTCTATATAGGACTCATAAACATGACATCTACTATCAATCATAAAAGCAACAAAGTATTAGAAAATCTTTTTTTGTATGCATTAAATGCTCTGCCTACTCTGTGCCCCCGAGTAGATAGAATTCCTAGTTGAAGAGACAAAGCTAGTTTTGACAATCCATCTGCAGAAGAGTTGTTTTCCCTCATGGCTTGAATGAAACCAATGCTTTCAAAAGAACCCACAATCTCTTGGGTGGTATTGATCAGCCCCTCTAGATTTAATGTCTGTTGTTGATATTAGATGACAACCAACCAATATCCAACTTGGAGTCACCAATCACCTGGAATTTGTCACATAGCTAGTTTCAATAATAGATTTGCTGCCATGATGTTTTCCCTGTTGTTTGTGCCAACTCATAAGTTTCATGTGAACTGCCACCAATGATCCTCTGATATAAAAATACTACCCCTACTCCACTCTTTCTAGGATTCTCTTTTGTTGCACCATAAAAAATAAAAACAAGGACGAGAATGCCCCTTGCTCCACTGTTTCCAAGATTCCCTTGAGTTTCATCATCGAAAACTAAAAAAACAAAAGAATACCCCCTGCTCCATTGTCTTCTTAAAAAGGAAAAGAATACCCCCTACTCCACTGTCTTCTTAAAAAGGACAAGAGTACCCCCTGATCCACTGTCTTCAAGATTCCCTTGTGATGCACCATAACAAAAACTCCATGTTTTACTCCTTTTATATTTACTTGGTTGCTCATATGCATTGAAGGTATTTTGAACTTTGTAAAAGACTCGAGAGGGAATAATTAGATTTTCTTTGAATATGGCTTCATTTCTTACTAGACATAGTGCCCAAATTAAAAAAAAAAAAAAAGGAAGATATTTATGTTTATAACTTGTATCTTGATCTTTTAGCAGTTAACACAAATTTTGCAATGCAATGTAATTTTATTTCACGTGTTCCAAAGATAATAGCTTATGAGGGTAGATATACAGGAAACTAAGAAGACAACATGATGCTTTGACTGGTATATTAGTAATGGCGACATAATAGCTCACAACATCATCAAGGTGCTTTGACAGGCATAAGCAGATAGGGTGTCTAGGGCAGACCCAGTAAGAACAGTAAACATGAATTTTTGAATTGCTCAAGGAGGTTAGTGTCTTTGGAGGATATTTTGGTCTGTATGGACAAAACTAGGGAATTATCCTTCTACAAAAGGGTGACATAATCAAATTCTTGGGTGTTCATATGGGCTTCCAACCAATTTAGAATCAGGACCGACTTCAATTCTAGATAAAATATGGTGGTCCATGGAAAGTTGGCCCATTAGATGTCTAAATATTGTGAGGGCAGTGATGCTAATATCCACCTTGAATCAAATGCCCATATTACGTCTGTCCATTCTTGAGGGCCCTAAAATTGTTATAAAAAAAGGTTAGTTGAGACCTATCCATTTAGACTTCGTGTGATCTTCTCTTCAATCTAGTGATTGCAACATTAAACCAATAAGCTAATCCACAGTATGTGCATGCACCCATCCAGTCTGGTGGGATGGAAATTAGATATCCATGGTGATTTCATAACTCAAGGGAAGAAAAAAGGTTGTTGGACTTAGATTCTAAAGATAATTTGTGGATGCAGGGCATATTGTTCAAATATTTGAACAAATTTCCTTTCAAAATCCTTTCTTTCATAAATATCCCCAAGGACTTCTTAGTGTCCTTGGAGGCAAATGTGGTCTATATGGACAAAACTACTTCCGAACATTTTCATTAACCAAGTGATGAAGTAAAGACATGGAAGAATAAATGGAGAGGGCTAGGTCACATGCCCCTAGAAAATGAACCAAGCATTCAACAACTTAATTTAATGGATAACAGGTTGTATATATGATTCAAGATAATCACTCAATATTGAATAATCAGTTAATATTGAATATCGAATAACAACTTAATATTCAATAATCATTGAATTTGTAATGTGTTTATCAATATCAACTTATAAGTAAAATGTTCATATGCATCTATGAGAGTTACACATTTACAAAAGGAAGGATAGGGTTTCATATATCCACAATCATAATATATGTGAGTCTTTTCCCTATTGATTTGAATATTTGTCTCCTATGGATTTCAAGGTGAATTCATCCCAGAATGCCAATGGAATGTAGGAGAGATGGACCCACACTAGTGTTGACACAATTTATTTTGTTGGATTAAATTCTAATGACCAGTGATTAAGATATTTCTCTGTTGCACTCATGAAATATGGACTTGATCTAAATAAAAGGTCTCTCTATTCTTTAGAGTGGAACTGGAAAACATGGTAACTCCTTCCACATGCAAAGAAAGAGGGTTTCCCCTGCAAATTGGATTTGCAAGAGTCTATGATCCATTGTTCTGTTGATAAAGGGATGAACCATAAGCACATGAACTTACCTATCAGGGTGTGTGCTAAGAGAATCACTATATTCTAACAGGGTTGGGGGATTAAATTTTTTAGCTAGGGTTTGATTCTACATTCTTCACAAATCTGGAGACAGGGGGCATTTTTAAGTGTTTACATGTTGTTCTCAAGGTATTTTTACTTTATCATGTCATGATTTAGAAGATCTGTGTAGTCATAATGACAATGGAGGAGGCACAATGGTGATGATAGTGTTGTGGCTCATCGTGATGAGTAGGTTCTGTAGCAACAAATTCATTAGCAATAGGTTCTACAACAACATATTCATCAACAACTTTTGCAATAGTCTTTGGGTCTTCATGGTGTACTTAGCAGAATAATGGGGGTGAAACAATGGTTATATAAAGGTGGATAAATTATGGAGGAGGGTACAACCATAGCCTTTTCCATATTAGGTAACAGATTTTTGTCCAGAATAAGTAGATTAGCTTCATTTCATATTTAGAAGTTTATTTTCTATTTTAAGTTTTCTTTTCCAGTTTTAGGAAAAGTCCTGGGGTCCTGGTCCCAAAGATAGAATTGGGGTGATTTACATGGTTTGGTATTTGCCATGATGGAGGAGTATATTTCCATATTTGAGGTAGAACATGTAGATCATGTATGGTAGGATGTTGTTTGGGAGATTGTTCTAAAATCCTCCATGATTCCAAGCATGCAGTTGATTTTTACAGTGAAGAGTCTAAGTTCATATTTGGTGATAGAGGATTTGGTCAGAAAGAGGGAGATAACCTTATTGAGACTTGTGCTTTAGTTTCCATAGTTTTAAAGGTACATGGGTGAGATACCCATGATTGTAGATTGAAGATACTTTCCTATGAGGTTGACATGAAGGGCCTTTTTTGCTGCATTATTTCATTGTACTCAAGATATTTCAGAGTACATAAGGGAGAAATGGTATTGGTTTATATTCCTTTCAATTCATTGGTGGTTGACATTCTTTNTTCATTAGCAATAGGTTCTACAACAACATATTCATCAACAACTTTTGCAATAGTCTTTGGGTCTTCATGGTGTACTTAGCAGAATAATGGGGGTGAAACAATGGTTATATAAAGGTGGATAAATTATGGAGGAGGGTACAACCATAGCCTTTTCCATATTAGGTAACAGATTTTTGTCCAGAATAAGTAGATTAGCTTCATTTCATATTTAGAAGTTTATTTTCTATTTTAAGTTTTCTTTTCCAGTTTTAGGAAAAGTCCTGGGGTCCTGGTCCCAAAGATAGAATTGGGGTGATTTACATGGTTTGGTATTTGCCATGATGGAGGAGTATATTTCCATATTTGAGGTAGAACATGTAGATCATGTATGGTAGGATGTTGTTTGGGAGATTGTTCTAAAATCCTCCATGATTCCAAGCATGCAGTTGATTTTTACAGTGAAGAGTCTAAGTTCATATTTGGTGATAGAGGATTTGGTCAGAAAGAGGGAGATAACCTTATTGAGACTTGTGCTTTAGTTTCCATAGTTTTAAAGGTACATGGGTGAGATACCCATGATTGTAGATTGAAGATACTTTCCTATGAGGTTGACATGAAGGGCCTTTTTTGCTGCATTATTTCATTGTACTCAAGATATTTCAGAGTACATAAGGGAGAAATGGTATTGGTTTATATTCCTTTCAATTCATTGGTGGTTGACATTCTTTTGAATCCCCTAGTAAATGTGAGGTTCGACATACTATGATAACATCTTAGTGTGGTGGAGAGCACCTTCCTCATAAAGAGAGAATGGCAGAGTTTAAATGTTGTTCTGAAGATGTTTATCTTTTAGCATGGAATGATTCAATATATTTGTATAGTCATGATGACAATGGAGGAGGTGCAACATTTTTTATAGTGTTTTGGCATAGCGTGATGAGTAGGTTCTACAATAAAAAACAATTATGCATGAGTAGGCTTTGCAACAACAGATTCATCAACAACACTTTGTAGTCTTCGTATCTTCATGGTGCACTAAGCAGATCATTGATAATTCAAGTGTGGTTATATAATGGTGGAGAAATTATGGAGAAGTTAGAGGGTGCATGCATGTGCTAACCTCAACCTTTTCCAGGTTAGGTTGTTGTCCAAAATTAGTAGATTAGTTTCAGTTCAAATTTAGAAGTTTCAGTTTTAGTTTCAGATCATATCTAAGGAATAGGAAACAAAATCACAATACTTATCAGTGGGTTTGGGTAATGAGATCTAACTGGAAGTAATGTTCTTGAAAATAGTAGCCAAGATACACCTCTTCTTTATCAGAGCATCTTTCCCTTAACATATTGCTGACATCTTCAATGTGTTTCTAGAATCCTTTTAACTCAAATGTTTTCTACAATAGATAGCAGTTTTCATATAGCTCAAAACTTGTGTATTCAAAATCATTCTTAGATGAAGCAAACTAAATGCATTAGTTAGTAGAATACGTTAGAATGATGTTTTCTCACTTCTACTCAATGGGAAGGCTTCAAGAGTGTTTTGTTCTATCCATAATAGAAATGAAATGCATGCAGATAACAACCATGAAAAAAATTAGTGCTAATGTACATTATTTCAGCATAATAAGTAACCATAGAAAGAAAGACATGGCCAACTTGGCAATTTGAATCTTCTTAGCCTTGCCTTTTCCTTTATCTTTCTTGGAAATTTGAATCTATTGATCTATGGCCAAATGGATTTTGTCCTGACAGTATTTGTTTTTGTGTTGATTTTCTTTCCTTCATTTTGTATTTTTAGATTCCAAATGGGTACAATGTTGCATTGGCTTCAGGGGATGACCCTTTTTTTCCAAAGGATGACCAGTCATTTCAAGGTATCTCCAGTCATCTTGATATCACCTCTAAAGTTTTAAGAGGTTTAGATAGAAGGAATGCAATTCATCTAGTTTATTCCCAAGTCACTTTGTCAAAATCTCAAAATATAATAGAGAGGTATCATAAATTTGTAGCAGATTTCAAAGAATGGAAAGATAATCATACTGCTAGCATGATATAATATGATACCAAAATTGTAACACATCACATAGAACCTGATTATAATTCTGAAGAAGAAATAATACATAAAATTAGAAGAGAGGTTGACATCAAAGAAGATGAACCACTAGAATGGATAGTCAAAGACTCAGGCATTCCATATCTAGTTTGAGCTTAAGGAAGCTCAGAGGTGAAAGTGTAAAAACATTCCTGGATTGGCTAATACATTTTTTGGTACTTCTATTCTGGTACAAATATTTCTAGCTATGGCCCTAACAGTAACATAGATTTCCTCACACATCAGAAACTTGCTGATGTAATTGCCTCATGGGAAGGCTAGGCTAACATACATAAATCTATTCCCAAAGACAAAGTCACCTGGCAAGAGCTTACTTTCCGATTAATATGGGGTTTCGTAGGTATGATAAAAAACTGGTGGTATGGATTACCACAGGAGAAAACAACTAAAGTAACTCAATCTTCTGATACTATTATTGCATTGGTTGAAGTCGTAAGCCATGAGTTCTGTTGCCAAGCCCCAATGGACACTGAGCATTATGCTAGCTTATTTATGTCTCAAAGAATTTATAATTTAGCCCTTTTGGATAAATTTAAGTGTGAAATGCATAAGCTTCTCTACATGGCAGTTGACTCCTCTAACATTGCCTACCTTCACCATTATTTGGCTGCTATGCAAGGTCATATTCCTGAGCTTGTCAAAGAATACATGCTTGATCATAAGTTGCAAGTAGACAGTCAGTCATTAGCATCATTGGATGATATTATTGTTAGAACAATTCAAAGGCAATGTGTTCAAAAAAAATATGAAAAAGCACTCAAGCATCATTAAATGATTATAAGTAAACACTGCAATAGGTTCCCTCAAACCTACTTTTGGTCATCCCTACAAACAGTGGTATGCCAGTTACTCCTGCAAAAAATGTAAACCTTTAAGGCACATATACAAGAGATAGACGCCCTCTGTTGAGTATCTAGGCAAAAGAACATCCTATGTCTGGCATCGACCTAGCAAAAGGAAATAAGGCAGGTGTTTTATTTGTAAACAAAAAGGACATTGGGAATCCAAGTGTCCCGAGAAAACCATGACTAAATTTGGCAAGAAGGTTGCAGCAGTATTTTCTGCAACATTGGATCCAACAGAATGGGATCTTCTTTCTCATTCTCCTTTAGAGTCTAGACTTTGATCCTGAATTCAGTTTTCCTTTGATTTATTCTTCTGAATCTAGTGTATAGTCTCCTTCATCTTGTACTTATTTAACTTCTCTTTCTGAAAATGACACACATTCTCCTGATGAATTTCCCAACATTAATTTTTTATCTGTTAAAATGCTCCATAGTGAACCCCTAGAAGAAGCCCTGTTAGCTAGTCTTCATTCCCTCCGGCTTGAAAAATTATGTCTCTCGCTATCATTTTATCCGTCAAAGGTTTCATGCTTCTTACATCTCTCAGCTCACTATTCAACTTTCTAATCTACACTTGTGGAACATGGTGATTGATGTAGCCACTTTGTCAAAACCTGTTTCCAGAGCCCCCAAGGTTCCCACACATAGAAAGAAGAATCCTCATTCATGTTTTCCTTAGCCAATGGATACACTCTATACTCATTACCAACAATACCATCCCAACACTATTCAAGCAAGGATGCATAGGAGACAAAGGGCAGAAAAGATATTTCAGTTGTAGGAAACTATGCAACAAAAGATTATGCTTATGGCTGAATTAAAATAGGGTATTTCTCAGGACCAAGAGGAAATAAGAACATTACTAAAGGACCAAGAAAAATATCCTACAATATCTGACTCAAAAGAAGAATGACTAGAAAGGACAGAGCAACAAAGAGAAGCCATTGCTTTGGCACATGTTCCAGATGAATCTCTTGAGGTTTTCCCTCAAGAACAGATAAGTAATGATTATGTTGAAAGGCATTGTTAATGCATAAGAATTCTCAGATTAAAAGATAGGCTTGTCATTACTATCACTTCAAAGTTTTTTTGATACAAGCTATATTAGCTAGATGCACAAATAGACACAGGATCAATGATCTCATCTGCTAGGTATAATGTTATCCTTCAATATTTCCGGGAACAACATGAAACCGGATTCAAGGCTATAAATCATGAGCTGATAATATATCAAACATGGATCTGAGAGACTTCCTATCATTCTTAATGGCAGAGAAATTCACTGTACACTACTTACATATTATTTTGGGTTGTGATGTTTTGTTAGGGCATGACTTTGTGAATTATTGGTTACCTTTTATTATAGCTCAAGACACTGTTACATTGCATGTAGAGAATGAATCTATTCAGATTCCTGTGAAATTTGAATATGCTGAGAGGGTTAAACCAGCTCAATAGGATCCATCTCCATAAATGATCCCTCAATCAGTTGAACAATTGATGAAGATTAAGAATATATGTAAGCATGCAAATCTTAATGGCAAGTTTGTTTTATAAGAAATTATTGACAAAATAACGATGCAATGTATTGCAGAGCTTCCAAATGCTTTCTATAGTAGAGAACAATACTTTGTGGATGCAATGAACAATACTAAGAAAATGATAGGGCGTCCTATTGGGATAGTGTCCACTGGAAGAGGAAAGTTTCCGGAAGAGACCTCATCCAAGCCATGTAAGTGGGTGATAAGACCCCCTTTCCCTTGGCCATGCAACCAAGAGTAACTACCCTTTCCCATGATGATTTTGTTAGTGGAACACCTTCCTTTCATGATATATGTGGATCCAGTAAATTTGTAACCAAATCCTCCAAAAAACAGAAGTATAAAGGGCATTCCCCTAAATGAAAATTGAAAAATGTCTTTTAAAACTACTGAAAAAGACTGGGCACAAATCTGGACTGAACTTGGCATGGTTGTTGTGCCCTTGGGATCAATTTCTTCTACATGAAATTTATTACTTGCAGATGTAAGGTTACCATTCTGAAATCATGATGTGCAGACAACCCAAGCTCACATGTTCTGGGCGAATTAAATAAGAGCTAGTAGTAGTACCAGTGTAAGAAAGAAAGACCATCTTGCTTTATGAATTCTTCCTCAAAGACATACCTTGCTGTCATGAATTGAGTTCTGGGTAAGAAGATTGTATCTTCAGTGATTTACAGAGGTTCATTAATGTGTTTTACTATTGTTTCTACTACCATATTTTCAAAGGGATGATCCATAACTGCTGCAAATGATCTAACTAGTAGATATCATGAAGAATTGTCAACTCAAAATGGTTGATGTATGGACTAGGAGATGCATCACAAATCTGATTTATGAATGATCGTTGTTTACCTTGTTGCTGCAGCTCATTGGAATGTTGCCTTAAAGAGTTCATGCTAGTAAACTTCCTTGTAGACCCATAAAACAAATCACAGATCCGATTTATGATTGTTGGTTGTTTACCTTGTTGTTGTAGCTGATTGGAATGCTTCCTTAAAGAGTTCATTCTACTAAACTTCCTTGCAGATTCATAAAGTAAATATATTCCATAATCACTCAAACTCCTTTCCTGCAGGTTGTCATATCAAAGGGCTTATCCATAGTATGATAAATGCACCAGTAAAATAAAACAAATGCTTCTAATATCAATATCTTTTTTCCACTGCTAAACTACCTAGGACATCCCTGAAATATCTTCATGGAGATTCCGTGCTGATACTAAATGGGCCTTGCAAGGGCCTGCCAATGACAAACTTTCTAGCTTGATTTCAAAATGGCAATTTAGGGCGACTGATGTTCCATCAAGGTGATAATATCTTCTAGAAAATGCAAAGAATTGTTTCGTTGCACACACTTTATGAATTTTTTAATTGTCATTGGTGCCAAAGGAAAAACTGGAACATATATTTGTCGTGAAGATCTGATCAAGAATATATTCGAAATGCAATGCAATTTGAGGAATAACAGGTTGCATTTGGACAAGTAGTGCTTCAAAAATCAACATCATAAGCTCAAGCCCATTCAATATGATCCCTACACCACGATGCATCAAATGGGTCCCATTGCATTCAAGTTGGACCCTCCACCTCAACTTGGCATCCATGATGTAGTGACTGTCACTAGCTAAAGTCATATGAGCCACAATCAGTCCTGCTTTTTGTTTTACATAAGAGAAGTTGTAGCTAAGAGATCTTTAACATCATTACAAAGGAAACTTTACAAGGATTTGACTGGAGAGGGTCATTTAATGTATGGCATCAATGAAGGCATAGTGATGTTCAGACGCCATCTCTCATGTTTTCAACCCAATAATTTTAGATGATGTGGATCATGGTGAGTAGTTGCATACATTATTTTCACTGGTTAGGCCCTAGGGACATCTTTCCTTCACTTCCCCTCATGCTGGTAGCCTAATTTTAGTTATTTCTTGCAATAACAATTATTTTACCATCTTAGAAATTGGAGGGTCGTCCATTTACAAATTGACAAGCCTCAACAGAAAACATTCTCAAAATATTATTAGCATGCATGCCTTCCACTAGCCACATTCTGTATTTAGATAGTTTTTGGATGCTTGTGATGGGTTCCCCTTATCTATGAAAGTCATTGGTGCACTATTTCATGGAAATAATTCTTTGGATTATTCAAAATCCCAATTGTAAAAAATATCTAAAGTACTTCCTTCGGACATAAAAAGAAAGATTAAAATTAGTTATGGCACTCTCGAATCTCGATGAAGAGGAAAAAGATATATTTTTCCTTCTTTAGCTTTCCTCTATCCCTTGATTGGGGTAACAAGATTATTATCTAGCGAGGATAAGGGGTTTAACAACCTCCTGTAAAGAAGGCCCCTACCTCCTAGTCCATGTGATCATAATTTCAGTATGGATCATGTGACATTATCTATTTGGACTTGGTTACCGTACAGTTTTGGAGAAAATAATATTTTGTCAATCCTGATAAGATTCCTCAACCTATATTTCAATTGTTTCAGGAGGAAAGCATACCTTCTATCAGTAATAACAAAAAAATATCAATATGATTGGATTGTAGTCTCTCTTTATGCCTTGTTCACCTCACTATAGTATATGTCATTTTGATATCGGACCTAACCTAGGTCACTCTGTCCAGTTAGTAGTTACCAATCCCCTTAGTAAAAAAAACAAGGATGGCTCCCATTACTATTTTCATCTGGCATAGGAATGTGTCTTCGACAAGTTCTTCCTTATTTGAAAATGGGATGCTAAAATGATTTGAATGATAATCCTCTTTGACAATATTGAATATGTTTCTAATCGAACGCTGGATGATTTCCTTCAAATTTAGAGCTACTTGATTTCCTTTGACCACAAATACATATCAAGGAATATTTCAACTCAAATTTGGAGAGATTCCAAATCATCTTTTCTGGATATTTTTCCACCAAATGCTCTGCCACCTGATATGCCATTTATTTTCCAGCTGTAAAATTTGATCAATTATTTTGAAAAATACTCAGGTTTAATAGCATTATCCTCAACTTAAATAGACTTGAACTTCTTATCTTCTGACTTTGTGGCTTTGGTTCCATTGTTAGCAATAGTTTTTTATGTCACAACCTTCTTCCAAGAATCGAGTATGCTTTGTGGATGCTTTGTGATATTTCAAAGGTTTTCAATGTACTATTAGCACTATACTTTAATCAGTTCTCTAGTACTCTTTCCCATTCTTCAGGACACAATAGTTCAAAGTTGTTTATAGATCCCACAATAACTCCAATAGATAGAAGTATAGCATGCAATCCACGTGCCATTACTATCTTGGCAATCCCTCTTTTCCCTGAAATGGAAATGCCACCAATGGCATTATCAACAACTCTAAGTAATATTGTATTGATGGAATCCTATCTCACAATTGTTGTGAGAGGAAAACATTAGCGTCCGTACTCATTTTTCTCAAATCCAAGGGGAAGAACGAACTGTTTCATTGCTTGTATTTCAACGAGAGAACAAGAGTTGGCGAGGAAAGTGCATCTATGGTAACCTGCATTTTTTAAAGAGAATCCCTTTTCCTTTAAATGATGATAGGCATGAAGTTTCTTTCAAAGGAAAACATTGGCATCCAATGTCCATACTCATTTTTATCATATCCGGGAGGAAGAACAAGTTGTTCCATTGCTTGTATTGCAACGTGAAAACACCAGTCGAAAAGGAAAGTGTGTCTATGGTAACCAACATTTGTTAAATATAAGCCCTTGTCCTTTGAATGATAATAGGCATGAAGTTTCTTTCAAAGCTAATCTTCTTTCCCTAGACCCTGGTAGATGAGACCTGATGGGTTCAGTGCTTGGACAAGGTACTTACTACTTGAGTCTGGCATCCTGATTCCATCATTCCTTGGTGCTTCATTTTTCATGTAGTGGGGATTATCCCACATTGCCAAGGGAAACTAATTGTTGGTCTTTATATGGATCGATAGTTTCATAACTTGTGTTTCTGTGAGGAAACTATTACAATCTGGGATTTCAAGGTAGCATTCTCTTTCTTCATAAATATTTCCAGCACTCTATATTCCTTAAGCCTCTCCTTCCAAGCAACCACTTTAGCTCTTTTCATTCTGACCATGTTTTTATCCTTAGGATTATCGAGGAAATCTATCCTTCTCCTTTTCATGTTGGTGGATGCCTCTGTTGTATCAGGTGAAATACGATTCTTTCCTTTATTGACTCTCTTCTTCTTTCCAAGAGGATTCTCAAGATCTTCTTCAGAGGTGAACTCAGACCAAAACAAAAAATACCCCCATGTTTTCTGCCTTTTCTTTAGTTCTTCAATGATGAGTAATTTAATCAAACCACAATGAAAAAGTCTGGTCTCATCCTTAGCATGATTGTATTTGACCTTCTTAGACATTTTTACGAGGCTTTGCCAAAGAAAATAGGGAATATTGAGTGGTTGAGTACCTGTGAAATGTTCCAATAATCTAATGTGATACATGGAAGTTGAATTATACCTTCCCTCACATATTATATACCTTTGAATAAAAACCAACAGTTCATTCCACTCATTCCTTATGTAAGCCCTTGGAACACTCTTCCCTAGTTCCCATCCTTGATGTTATGTAAGCCCTTGGAAAAACCTTGACAAACAAAACCCCTGATGCTTGAAACATTGTCTAAAGGATGGACAAACTATGCTTATTTTTCCAAATATGTAAAATGAGTATATTACAGTTTAATGAATACATTTCCATATTATTATATATGGGTTTTATACTTTATCAAAAAAAATTCCAAGACTTTACAAGGTTTTATAACTCAGTGAAAAATTTGCCAAGATTTTACAAGATTTTATAATTCAGTGAAAGATTCGCTAAGATTTTACAAGATTATATAATTGACTAAAAGATTCGCCAAAACATTATATATACATATTATATAATTGATAAAATAGCCTTCAACTTTTCCTATGTATCATGGGGATTTGCCCATTTATTATATATATAAATTTAGGGGGGTTCTTAAAATCACCCTTGGACTCAACTGTATTGTTTTTGGTGCTTCCAATGCTAGCTGCATATAGGGGGGTAATATCCCCCCCGCTATCTTTGAAAACTCTCCCTGCTCCGGCCTTTTCGGGGTTGCCTTTGGATGCACCATCGAAATTCAATTTCAAGAAGCTTATCTTAGGCAGGGACCAGGTCTTGACATCACTGAGAATACACGGTGCACAAGGGGCAGCTAAGTTAAGGCTCCAATCTTTCAATTGTAACCAGAGAAGGATTCGAAGATCATGGGGAGACGTCATGCTTTTTTGGCACGCAAAGTTCTTGCTCTGCACTGTCTCCCTTAATTGTGTTTTGATAGTGTCCACAATCTTAGAGATTGGGTAACTTTCATTCTTAAAGAGTCTCATGTTTCTTTCTTTCCATATTTCCCAGATGACCATTCCGGGAGTTAACCCCCAACATAGGTTAACCACTTCATTTTCACTGTAGAGTGCCTTCCAATTCTCTAAAGTAGTTGTAATATCCCCCTTTACCCTATCTGTTTGGTGGAATCCCATTGCTACCCAGTCCTAGATCTCAGTTGCATAGGTGCACTCATCTAGAGGGTGGTCTGTTGTTTCCTTCTGGATTTCGTAGAGATGACATATTGAGGGTCTGTGGAAGCCTCTTTTTACAAGGTTTTCCCATGTCAATTTGGAAAAAAGGAAGGAGAAAAACTTCTTAACCTAATAGCCAAGGAACAACAACTAGTCACGTTTTCTGTTAAGGTTCTGATTTTGAAAAGCATGGAAATGAAAGAGAATTGTTCATCCGATAATAAAAAGGATTCCAACCAACAACCATAAACTCAAAACTAATTTATACTTTGGAAAATTCCAAGGCCTTAAAGACAAGGTAGTAAGTAGTTTTCATTTCAAATCTAAGTGTTGGTTTAGGTTTGTGGATGACACTTTTGTCATTAAGCTTCATGGTCAGTCCAATTTGATATCTTTCCTCAATCATCTCAATAGCCTTTCCCCTCACATTCAATTCACTATGGAAATCTAAAAAGTCAACTCTTTACCCTTCTTGGATATCCTTATCTCGCGTTGCCCCGATGGTTCCTTCTCCCACCAAGTTTATAGGAAGAATACTCATACCGATATATACGTTTATGCCAGCTCCCACCATCATCCTGCACAAAAATCGGTTGTCCTAAAAACCTCGATTACTTGAGCCATTCACATATCTGACCCTCAATTCATTTCATAGGAAAAATCCCACCTAACCTAAGCCCTGTTATCCAATGGCTACTCTCTCTCTCAAATTAACCATGTGTTCAGCTAAGCCAACAATTCTAAACCAAAAATCTTAGCGTCCTCCTCCCCACCTCGTGCTCTCATTTCTCTCCCCTACATCCAAGGCACCACTAATCATATCTCCAAACTTTTGTCTAAGAAAAATATCAAAACCATGTTCAAACCCTACAAAACCCTCAAACAACTCTTTAGCAAAGCTTTTTAGAACTGCTAAAAATAAGGAAAAGGAGTTTACCAAATTTATAAGTTTGAAAGTGTCATAGATAATAATGACTATATATTCATAGCGTTGTTGAAATAGATAGTTGGAGTGGGTTTGTGTGAAGAAAAATATTGATTAAAATATATGTTAAAATTAATTGCAATTTATATTACTTTGTATTGTTTTAGTTTTAATTTTTGAAATAGTGTTATTTACAAAGTTAGCAAAGAGTATATTAATTTAGTTTTTTATTTCCAAATTTTTTATTTATGAAAAGTAAATACATTATAATGGATAAAAATTATTTAAAAACACACATGAACTTTAGTGAATTTTAAGTATCTTTTAAATCTAATTTGTAATTTTTACAGATGCATGTATTCCATCATCTTTTAGCTTTTAAATAAGGGTAAATATTCACCTCAAGAAAAGTGAAAATTATTACAAGGAAAAATTGAACCTAAATGGAAAGATAACATTTTCTCTAACTAAGTACAAGATCTAACTACACATTTAAATCCAATTAACAATTCTTTAAAAAAATTTATAATTTTTTTTTAATTTTTAACTTCAATCACTATTTTTTATATCTCTTATTTCCAAAATTCTATGAATTAAATGAATCAACCAACTTCTTTAACTAAATGCAATCTCACTCCATTAAAAAAAAAATGGACCCACCTACTTTAATATTTTTACTATCATTCAGTATTAACAATATTTTATGGACCCCTCCGTTGAATAACTAGATGCAATCTCACTTTACATTTAAGCATGAAAGGTTATGCTATATGGTTTTATTTCCACTTTTACAACATTTCTTATTTGACATTTTTTGATCTTACTTTTTATTTGATTTTTAATATATTATTTTTTTATAATAATTTATATTTTATTTAAATATTGTAATAAGTTTTAGTTTTATTTTTAAAAATATTATAATAATAATTTTTAATATTGTAACAAATTTTAGTTTAATTTTGAATAAGATAAAAAATAAGATGTTTCTTAAAATAAGATGTTGAATAATATAGAAAATAAGTTTTAGTGCATGGTATTCGTCATATAAGTAGTTTGGATTTTCTTTTCAATTTTGATCATAGGGAAAACAAGCTCTTGGTATAAAGGTTGGTTATTCAATGTCAACTAAAAACTTTACTTAATAATGGGGTTATTTGGGTCCCAATTACTAATTAGCTTGTGTTTAATCTACATATTCCCAAAAGCAACTCCAATGGAAAACCTTATCTAAGGATGATATTCAAATATCAATTACCAAGACCAAAACCAAGTTTTCATTCCTTCGAGTAAAGTAACCTACAAGTAATAAATGGTCATGAAGAATTGGAAGTTTGATTTTCTTAGTTGTTTCAGATGAACTAAAAATATTAGCAATGCTTGCTTCCTTTTTAGAGACAATTTCTAAAAGAAAAATTGTTGTAACTAATACAATTTGAATATTTACAATGTTTTGATTTAAATATTCATAGGTTTGTAGTATGCAATATATGATTTTTGCAGAGAGAAGGCACATTGTGAGTGACAACTACTTTAACCCTAGCCTCAAACCTTTGAGGACAACAAAGTAATGAAACCAAAGGTCTGTGATAACAATCATTGTTCTCATAATTTTTCCTTGTGATGCTAGAGAACTACGATGTCAATATGCAACATTACCTATGATGCAAGGAATAACTGACTTACATCATACTGCAATTTAAAAAAAAAAAATAGACTTTATTTAGTTCTTGTTAGTATGGAGGTTGGCTTAGGCTTCATGGAGTTTTAAATGTAGAATATATGTGAGATTTTGTCTTTTATCAAGGATGATGAACCACGACCTTAATCACCACTAGTTCTTACAATAGTTTATTGTTCTTTTTGGTGCATTATGTTCCATGGTTGGCACAAATAGTCCACATAAATAACAAGGACCTTGAGAAGCCTATTATCAATTTCAAAGGTTTGATGGTATGATAAAAAGATTTATTGAAGAGTTATATGGTTGTTAATGACTCTCTATATAAATTACTTGCTAGGGGTAAAAACAAATTCATTGGAAGAATGCTATTCTTTTTCCATTTAAACATTAATAGTTCTTACAAAGGAAATATTAGATTTTGTAGGTTACCCTAACTTTATAGGGGATTTTTAATATTGGTGGTCTCATACCTTGATATCTGATTCTACATATAAGTTGCTAAAAGAAACACGTGATTTCACATCATCTCAACATCCATTTGATTAATGATAGAGATCCGTGGATTTGGTTCATTTGGGACTAGAAAATATCGATGAATATAACAATTAAACAACATCCTGCGATATTTTTAGAAGTCAAAGACATAAAATATGGAGCCACCATGTATATTCCATTATCCATTCCAATCAATGATTTTCTTTCTTCTCGTTTACCAAATCAACTTCTTTGTTTTGCATTAGGCTGTAATTTTTTTTCATTCTTTGCATTAGTGGAAGTGCTTGCAATGATATGTGTATGTGTGGCAATATACCTCTATTTATTACCTATCTAAATGTGCCTATTTCTTCTATAAGGATGCTAACGCAAGATTTTATGAAGTTGCTTTACTTCTTAGGGTGAAATCATGAAGATGGGTTACACTTTTGCTTGTTTTATGAGAAAAAAAATTGTATTTTCACAAGTTCTTCAACTTCTAGCATACAAAAGTATTTTTTTTATTTAGAATTTCACTTTACAGTAAAAACAAAACTTGTGAATAATTTTGTTAGCTTTCCAATGACTATTTTTCAATTTTTTTTTATCACGATTTGATATGTCAATTTGACAATTGTTTAACAATATGTTCCTTAAACATAAAATGAGTGATAATGAGTTACTTTTTCTTACAACAATGTATCTATTATTAAACTTATGTTTTTAAGAAACAAAATATACTGCAACAATCTACATAGACTCTATTTTATTATGACTATAATTTTGAATCTAACGGATGAATATTATAATTTCTAGAATTTTTTGAAGTTGACCAAGCTGAAAATGTTGCAGATTTTAAACACATGTTTTTCTACACTTTGTATCTATCTTAATTTTTACTTAAAACTAAAATCTAAATATAGCCTTTTAAAAAGAACAATTTAAGGATTATGAATATATTTTTTTCTAAATTTTTCACTGTATATTTTTAGAGATAATGATATTTCATTTCACCAAATCATAATGTCTGTTGAAAATATTATGTATTGTTTTTTTTTAAAATTAAATAAAAATAGATAAAAATAAAGAAAATGAAAACAAATTATAGGAATTGAAAGTAGATTCAATTTTGGAAATTCTAGTGTCATTTTCGAAACCAAATTCTCAGTATTTGTAGGAGTCTACAACCTCCGAAGTTAAGGTAAGCTTGGGGCAATTCTCTGGTTTTTGTTTTCAGTCCTAATTTCATGTTTTTGGCCGAAATAATCTTTCGGCCGAAAAACTATTATTTCGGTCGAAAGACTAAAATCTAACGAAAACCGTCAAAACTGAACGATTTCCAAGGTTTTCGGCCGAAAAAACCTTCTTTCGACCGAAAGGTTGTTGAGCGAATTCCGTCGGTTAGAAAAAATGAAAAGACATGTCGTATCATTTCATTTCGCGCCAAATTTTACAAATAGACTTTAGGCCAAACACATTTAACACAATTCATCGGATGGATAGACAGATATGAGCTCGGGGATAGGGATTTCAAAGAATTTATATTACTGATTGCAACTGTATTCTTTTCTTTCTTTATTTCTTCCCTCTGTTCCATAGGCTTAATCGGAGGATCGATATCGATACATGATGGTTTTCTAGAGTACCTAAACAAAGTTTCGAATCATCTTTTTGGTTTTTGTTGAATAAGGCAATTGATGTTTGTTCAAGTTTTTATTGGAATAACAATTTATATGTTGAAAGATAAATGTTGAGCATTTTTTCAAGGTGAAGTATTTGTTGAACATATCTTTTACAGATAACTATAAAAGTCATGGGAAACAAAAGTTTGCGCGAGAGAAAAATTGATTGCACTCGAGATGATACTCACCAAATCGAACAAAGGAAAGAGCTTTATTGGAGAAAGAAACAAGAACATGCAAATATTGAAGAAATAAACGATGATAATGTCAATAGAGATTTTTGACAAGAATAAGTTCAACCAGGTATACATGCACATATGATGATCGAGCACACGACACACATTCAGACTGTATTCATAAAGTACATAATTCAAAGTATAGACTTCAAATTTAAAATATTGTAAATAATATAATTGATTGTAATTACAATTTGATGTTTATCAAAAAACATAAATAGATTTGTCTCATAATGTCGAAGAAGACGTTGAAACTGAAATTGAAGCAGAAGGCGTTGAAACCGAAATTGAAGTAGAAGACGTTGAAACCGCAATTGAAGCAGAAGATGAATCACCTATAGGTATGTACATAAATTTAGATAATACATGATGAACACTCAAGTATATATAATTTAGTGAATTTGTGTTCGGGTTATTTTTTTAATATAAACTTTAAATTGAAATATGCAGGAGAATCTATCAACATTGATGATGAAATATTAGAAAATGTTGATACTGACAAATTTGGGAAGAAAAAAGTTAAGCATTATATAAGATATCGAACTAAGAATATGTATAATAATTTTTTCAAAGATGAATAAGTAACCGTACAAGCTCAACTCTTACTTTGTCTAATAAAGTCGACAAAGGATACAAAGGTGAAACCAAATGTCTTTAACAATATAACTAGTGTATTAAAAGCTTTTGAAAAATCTCGAAAAGAAGATGCCCATGTTGCACGTAGAGCGATACAAACAACAGTTGTTTCATCTAGCAATATAAAAGATTGTTTGACACGACATATGGCAAAAACGATGGGAACGTCAAGAAAAACATTGCACAAACATAGAAAATTTTGATTGCAAATAGATGTAAATGATGAATTGGCTTGTTGGACAGTGATTTCTAGACAACCCTACAAAGATAGACTTGCAGAAAATGTTAAAGAATTGGCCCGTAATTGTTGGTTGGAAGAATCTCGTGTTTCACAACATACAAGGGATGTGTTGCGATGAAGAATAGCATGAAAACAATATGAATAACATCCAAAACATATATTTCCAATGACACAAATAGAGTTGTTCAATAAGTTCAAAGAAGTGCACAAAGAAGTTAAAATTTCCATCAATACATTTGTGCAACAAAAACAATGGTTTGTTAGACCCATCATTGTTCGTGACACTTGTTGTTGTCGTTATCATGTGGAATTTGAGTTGTATTATGACACTTTCTTGGATTTTGGTAAAAATTTATAGACAAGTTCACCTCCTCCTTCCACATTCTGTGTTTTTATATCTGAAATTCTATGTGAAAGAGAATATGATGATTTATTTTACAAAAAACAATGTGTTGGTGGAAATAAATGTGATCATTGTGGAAATCTAAGTTTGTTTCATTCAAAGTATCATATTGATATGAATGATCAATCATTTTCTAATATAAGAGTCAATTGGAAGAGATATGAATATATTAGCAACACAACTCCACATTCTTCAAATGTTATTTCCAAAAGGATTTATTTGAAGGTAGATAAAATATGTGTGATAGATTTTTTGAAGAAGTTTGAGGAAGAAATCTATAAATACACCAAGCATTCACATAGATCTTGATGGAAAGATCTACAATTCAAACAATCTTGTGAAGTGTTTCCACCAGGGACAAATTTGTCTGTAGTTGATTTTGCAGAGAATTACACATTCGCTGCACAAAAAGAAACACAGAGCGAATATTATCATTCTGATCAAGTCACGATATTTGTCTACGTTCTATATAGACATGCTCAACGAAGTCTTGATAACATAGAAAGAACCAATGACAATTGACATGTTATTAAAGAATATCACTTTTATATAAGTGATGATCGAGCACACGACACACATTATGTACAACATTGTTTTGATAAATTTTATGATTCATTGAAAGAACGCGAAATCAGATTCGATCACATTGGATATGGTCAGATGGGTGTGCGGGTCAGTTCAAATCTTCACGATAATTCTATTGGTTATATCATCTTCATAAAAAATTAAACATTACACATTGTTGGAATTTTTTTGAGACTAGTCATGGAAAAGGAAAGCACGACAGTGCAGGGGCATGTATAAAATGAACACTTCGAAGGTATCAGTTGAACCCTCATGCCAATTGATTCGAATCCGCTAAACAAGTTGTTGAATGGTGAAAATGACTTTAGGCCATGAATATAATCCGTCAAGGGATGTGTGCAGGTGTGTCTATATATAAATGTTACATGTATCTACACAAGATATATAAATTTGAACGTGTTCAAATTTATTTTCAATCTTCAATCTTTTTCTTGAGAGATTTCAAGTTAACAAGTTCTTGTCTTGTCCATTTTTTTTTGGTATGTTGGAATCGAAGATGTAAATAGCTCAATCCCATATGACGCTAGTACAATATTTGGGACACGAAAAATACATTCAGTTAAAACAAAACGTTTTCAAAATGGGCTTGCATTTGATAGAAGAAATGACTCTTGTTTTTGTTCAGTTTGCATAGAGAACACATAATCCATAGATATTTGCGAGAATGGAAATGCAGGATATGTTAAAGCTTGGAGACATACTGAACTTAATGTAAAAGGGAAAATTCCACTTGCAAGATCAGAGGAGATGGAATCAAATGAAACTATAGTGTCAGTTGATGGCGATAGAGTTTCTGATCTTGTTAGAGAAGGTAATTTTTATGTTTAATGTTTTTCAAATAACTTGTAGATGTACTTGTGTGATAATCTAACACGAATTATTTGTTGTCCAATATATCCAATTATTTGCAGGAGATGTTCTTTCCATGGTTGTACCTGTAGACAACACTGAAAATGTGAAATATTATTTGATGCGATGCACAGAACAAAAGATGAGGCTATTAGAAGATTTTTATGATAACGGTTTTATATATGAAAGAGGATCCATTGTATTGAAAGGATATTTTTTTCAAGAAACCCATCAAACCGATACTCAT
>SNQJ01S0011260.1:141954-167726 GCA_010110895.2 Picea sitchensis | reverse complement strand
GTAAATGTGAGGTTCGACATACTATGATAACATCTTAGTGTGGTGGAGAGCACCTTCCTCATAAAGAGAGAATGGCAGAGTTTAAATGTTGTTCTGAAGATGTTTCTCCTTTAGCATGGAATGATTCAATATATTTGTATAGTAATGATGACAATGGAGGAGGTGCAACATTTTTTATAGTGTTTTGGCATAGCGTGATGAGTAGGTTCTACAATAAAAAAATTGTGCATGAGTAGGTTTTGCAACAACAGATTCATCAACAACACTTTGTAGTGTTCGTATCTTCATGGTGCACTGAGAAGATCAGTGATAATTCAAGTGTGGTTATATAATGGTGGAGAAATTATGGAGAAGTTAGAGGGTGCATGCATGTTCTAACCTCAACCTTTTCCAGGTTAGGTTGTTGTCCAGAATTAGTAGATTAGTTTCAGTTTCAGGTTCAGATCATATCTAAGGAATAAGAAACAGAATCACAATACTTATCAGTGGGTTTGGGTAATGAGATCTAACTGAAAGTAATGTTCTTGAAAATAGTAGCCAAGATACACCTTTTCTTTATTAGAGCATCTTTCCCTTAACATACTGCTGGCATCTTCGATGTGTTTCTAGAATCCTTTTAACTCAGATGTTTTCTACAATAGATAGCAGTTTTCATATAGCTCAAAACTTGTGTATTTAAAATCATTCTTAGATGAAGCAATCTAAATTCATTAGTTAGTAGAATAAGTTAGAATGATGTTTTCTCACTTCTACTCAATGGGAAGGCTTCAAGAGTGTTTTGTTCTATCCATAATAGAAATGAAATGCATCCAGATAACAACCATGAAAAAGCTTAGTGCTAATGTACATTATTTCAGCATAATAAGTAACCATAGAAATAAATATATGGCCAACTTGGCAATTTCAATCTTCTTAGCCTTGCCTTTTCCTTTATATTTCTTAGCAATTTGAATCTATTGATCTGTGGCCAAATGGATTTCGTGCTGACAATATTTGTTTTTGTGTTGACTGTCTTTCCTTCATTTTGTATTTTCAGATTCCAAATGGGTACAATGTTGCATCAGCTTCAAGAGATGACCCTTTTTTTCCAAAGGATGACCAGTCATTTCAAGGTATCTCCAGTCATCCTGCTATCACCTCTAAAGTTTGAAGAGGTTTAGACAAAAGGAATGCAATTCATCTAGTTTATGCCCAAGTCACTCTATCAAAAGCTCAAAAGATAATAGAGAGGTATCATAAATTTGTAGTAGATTTCAAAGAATGGAAAGATAATCATACTGTTAGCATGATACAATATGATACCAAAATTGTAACACATCACAAAGAACCTGATTATATTTATGAAGAAGAAATACGGAATAAAATTAGAAGAGAGGTTGACATCAAAGAAGATGAACCACTAGAATGGATAGTCAAAGACTCAGGAATTCCATATCTGGTTTGAGCTTAAGGAAGCTCAGAGGTGAAAGTGTAAAAACATTCCTGGATTGGTTAATACATTTTTTGGTACTTCTATTATGGTACAAATATTTCTAGCTCTGGCCCTAAAATTAACATAGGTTGCCTCACACCTTGGAAAATTGTTGATGTAAATGCCTCATGGGAAGATTGGGATAACATACAAAAATCTATTCTCAAAGACAAAGTCACCTGGCAAGAGCTTACTTTCTGATTAATATGGGGTTTCGAAGGTATGATAAAAAAATGGTGGTATGGATTACCACAAGAGAAAACAACTAAAGTAACTCAATCTTTTGATACTATTGTTGCATTGGTTGAAGTCGTAAGCCATGATTTCTTTGGCCAAGCCCCAATGGACACTAAACATTATGCCAGTTTATTTATGTCTCAAAGAATTTATAATTTAGCCCTTTTGGATAAATTTAAGTGTGAAATACATAAGCTTCTCTACAAGGAAGTTGACTCCTCTAACATTGCCTACCTTCACCATTATTTGGCTTCTATGCCAGGTCATATTCCTGAGCTTGTCAAAGAATACATGCTTGATCATAAGTTGCAAGTAGACAGTCAATCATTAGCATCATTGGATGATATTATTGTTAGAACAATTCAAAGGCAATGTGTTCAAAAGAAATATGCAAAAGCACTCAAGCATCATTAGATGTTTATAAGTAAACACTGCAATAGGTTCCCTCAAACCTACTTTTGGTCGTCCCTACAAATAGTGGTATGCCAGTTACTCCTGCAAAAAACGTAAACCTTTAAGGTATAGATACAAGAGATAGATGCCCTATGTTGATTATATAAGCAAAAGAACATCCTATGTCTGGAATTGAACCAAAAAAAGGAAAGAAGGTGGGTGTTTTATTTGTAAACAAAAAGGACATTGGGCATCCAAGTGTCCCCAGAAAACCAGGACTAAATTTGGCAAGAAGATTGCAGCAGTCTTTTCTACAACATTGGATCCAACAAAATGGGATCTTCTTTCTCATTCTCCTTTAGAGTCTAGACTTTGATCTTGAATTCAATTTTCCTTTGATTTATTCTTCTAAATCTACTGTATACTCTCCTTCATCTTGTACTTATTTAACATCTCTTTCTAAAAATGACACACATTCTCTTGATGAATTTCTTGACATTAATTTTTTATCTGTTAAAATTCTCCATAGTGAACCCCCAGAAGAAGACCTATTAGCTAGTCTTTGTTCCCTCCGGCTTGAAAAATTATGTCTCTCACTATCATTTTCTCCATCAAAGGTTTCATGCTTCTTCCATCTCTCGGCTCACTGCTCAGCTTTCTAATCTTCGCTTGTGGAACATGGTGATTGATGTAGCCACTTTGTCAAAACCTGTTTCCAAAGCCCCCAAGGTTCCCACACATAGAAAGAAGAATCCTCATTCATGTTTTCCTTAGCCAATGGATACACTCTATACTCATTACCAACAATACCATCCCAACACTATTCAAGCAAGGATGCATAGGAGACAAAGGGCAACAAAGATATTTCATTTGTAGGAAACTATGCAACAAAAGTCGATGCTTATGGCTGAATTAAAATAGGGTATTTCTCAGGACCAAGAGGAAATAAGAACATTACTAGAGGACCAAGAAAAATCTCCTATAGTATCTGACTCAGAAGAAGAATGACTAGAAAGGACAGAGCAACAAAGAGAACCATTTCTTTGGCACATGTTCCAGATGAAGCTCTTGAGCTTTTCCCTCGAGAACAGATAAGTTGAAAGACATTTTTAATGCATAAGAATGCTTGGATTAAAATATAGGGTTGTCATTACTATCACTTCAAATTTTTTTTGATACAAGCTATATTAGCTAGATACACAAATGGACATGGGATCAATGATCTCTTCTGCTAGGTATAATGTTATCCCTCAATATTTCTGGGAAAAACATGAAACCAGATTCAGGGATATAAATCATGAGCTGATAATATATCAAACATCGAACTGAGAGACTTCCTATCATCCTTAATGGCAGAGCAATTCACTGTACACTACTTACATATTATTTTGGGTTGTGATGTTCTGTTAGGGCATGACTTTGTGAATCATTAGTTACATTTTATTATAGCTCAAGACACTGTTACATTGCATGTAGAGAATGAATCTATTCAGATTCCTGTGAAATTTGAATATGCTAAAAGGGTTAAGCCAGATCAATAGGATCCATCTCCAGAAATGATCCCTCAATCAGTTGAACAATTGATGAAGATTAAGAAGATATGTAAGCATGCAAATATTAATGGCGAGTTTTTTTATAATCAATTATTGACAAAATAACGATGCAATGTACTACAGAGCTTCCAAATTCTTTTTGGAGTAGAGAACAATACTTTGTGGATGCAATGAACAATACTGAGAAAATGACAGGGCGTCCTATTGGGCTAGTGTCCACTGGAAAAGGAAAGTTTCCGGAAGAGACCTCATCCAAGCCATGTAAGTGGGTGATGTGGTCAAGGGATGTCCAAGCAGGTGGGTGCAGTGAGGGAAGAGGATGCAAATCTTTACCTGTGGGTGCCAAGATTTTGTTCAATATCAGTGAAAAATTCGCCAAGATTTTACAAGATTTTATAATTCAGTGAAAGATTCGCCAAGATTTTACAAGATTATATAATTGAATAAAAGATTCGCCAAAACATTATATATACATATTATATAATTGATAAAATAGCCTTCAAATTTTCCTATGTATCATGGGGATTCACCCATTTATTATATATATAAATTTAGGGGGGGGCTCTTAAAATCACCCCTGGTTGATACACTAGCTAAAAGAAAAGGAAAAAAGGTTGATCCACTAGCTATCAAAGAGAAAAAAGATTGTTGCAATAAAACTAGAGACAAGAGATAATATGCTTCAACAATAGCAAGTTTACAACAACAATAGTAAATTATTCTTGAATTAACTAAGAATGCAATAAAAGATGCTCTAAATACTAAGTTAAATACCATCAAATCATAAGCTAGTAATCACTTGAAGGAAAGAGTATTAAACTATGTTAATTAGATGCAGTGCATTAAACCCTAATGGATGAAAATGCAATTAATGCATAAAATGATGGCATTAGATGACAATCTAGGCTAAGATGTAAGACGTTTGGCTAGAAAGTGATGAAGAAGCAAATGCAATGCAAACCCTATGCTAACACCAAGTCATTTGGGAGAGATAAGCTAAACTAAGGTTTGTAATCACTTGTAGCAAGAGAAAGATTAGTTCCTTCTTTAAGTATTGAATATGGAGTTAATGCAACAACTTGAAAGGATGTTAACTCAAATGAAGACTTGAAGATTAAACCCTAGATGTCATCCTACTTCTAGAGCATCTAGCACAAGATCAAGTGGAACTAGGTCAAACCCTAGAGTTTATCCCCTCATAAACCCTAGATTTCAACCTCAAAGACAAGGTTTGGGGGATGTCCACTTACAATCCCTAATCTTTACCTTGTATGCTTCAACAAAATTAAGTTGGATAAAACTAGGGAAGGGGATGCCCAATTACAATCCTTCCCTAGGGTTTCTAACAAAAATTATCTGAGGAAACAAGATAACATGCAACTTACCACCACTTTTATAGAGAATTCACTTAAATACCATGAACAAAACTTAAATACTTGGAAAATACCACTTACTAGACCAAGTTTCTATGCTTGAGGAAACCCTAGTTTCATGAAAAATTCACCAAAACAAGACAATCATCCACTAGATCAATCTTCCAAAGGTACGCATAAGTACTCCATGATTAACAGAGAAAAAATAAGACATGTAATGATGTTTCTCCATAAGTGTGAGTTTTGATTTGACGAATGAGGAGCACTATCATTCTTATATGAGGCAACCATAGCGCTATAAACCATCAAAGCCCCTAAAAAAATAAAATATCCATGAACAAGTTGGATAGGTCATGGTCGACCCCAAAAATAGCATCAAACATAAAGATACAATGATAATACATCAAAATGTCCCTTCAAAAGGTGACATGTGGTGTAGAATCCTCCAAAGGCCATGATGTCATGCTCTAAAAGTGAAAAGGTGCCTCCAAAGTCCACGTCCCTCCATGAAAAGGTTGAAGCATCATCAAAGGTCATGTCTCATCAACACCAAGTGTCAACTCATCATCAAGAATGATGCCCCCATGCTAGATCGGCTCATGAAGCATCAAGCATGATGTCATCATCATAAATGCAACGTCTAAGGGATAGGGTGTGATGTCATAGGTGAATAGGGCTCCATGAGCTCTCCTAAGAGGTGTAACATTATCTCCAAGTGTGACATCATTCAATCAAACTCTAATATGCTCAGGGGTGCTATGTCCATCATGTGGGGCTTCCTATCCTCTCAATGGTCCAGGAGGTGTGGGGAGGTGCCCCAAGGCATGTACAATCATTAAAAGGTGCAATTATTTGCATAAAGTGTGCAACATCCTTTAAATAATACTCAACATCCTAGGTATCATCATGAAAACGTCCTCCAAGAACCATGTCAAGAGTGCATCAAGATCAAACAAGGTCAACAAAGTCAAGTGAGACCAACTATCACATGATACCATAGTCATTAGGATCATACAAAGTAAGCGATTACTTAATAAATAATCCATGTAAGCAATTCAACCAGGTATCTTCTTCAAACTTCACACTAGATTTAGACTTTGTGCAATCTGCCAAGTTTAAGTATGGGAGGACCATCATAAGACCCTATTAGGTGTGTTAGTACCGAAGTAGAAGAGTAGTTCTTGAGAAACCCTTTTAAAATGTAAGTATAATTGAATGAGGTGGAAGGGGTTTACTTCGTGATCATTGTGTCATTGACATGCAAGGACATGTGGGGTTTCATCTCCATGAACGCCTATGTAGAGGGAGTGTTTATTGTTTGAGATATCCTTTCCTCGACAATGTGTGTATTCCAAACCCCTTTCTTGCCTTTTTATATTATTTTATTTCTTTCCAAGTCCCATTTTCAAGTTTCAAGCATTGTTTTTCTTGCTAGGATAAAGTCTGTTTATTTGATATGCATTTAGTGCATTAGGACTAGGGGAAATCGCCTCATATAGAGGGGGTAGAACTCAAGATGGCCTCTAGATTTTGAATTGGTCATTTATATCTGATTATTCTTTCTTTTTTATCATCCTTTCTTTTTTATTCTTCAACAACGACATCAACCTCAACATTCTATGTCTTCTTCTCATAGAAGGATGAAGGCACATGCCTTTTTGGTGTACATGTAATAGCAATTCCAGAAGATAAGTACATTATGGAAGGACCATGGATGAAAAGCGTTAAGTATGGAAGGGAATGGTACGTTTCCCCTATCAAAGTCCCCAATAATACATCTTTCCCCAAGAGTGACAACACTAGACTAGAGCACATAAGATGGCCACCAAGGTGAAACAACACAAATAATAACTTCCAATCAATCGTGATCCATTATCTGACTTCAAACCATGATCCTCACCTAAATTCCTAGTGCATTAAATATCTGAGGATCATGGGTTGAAGTCAGATAATGGATCCCCCCTTGAGTGTGTGTCTAGATAATGGATCATGGGTTGAAGTCAGATAATGGATCATGGGTTGTTTCCCCCCCTTGGACCCCCCTGACAACAATAGTGGGGGGGAAATCCCGCCCACACCCCCCTGTCAGGAAATGGGATCCAAGCACAATTGAAACAAACCTCTGAATCAAGAAGATAATCAGGCTCCACAACCAACAATATCCCACTTGGAGACTGATCAGAACAACTCCCTTGTTGTTGTACCTGTTGGACTATGATCCAACTTGGACCTCACAAATTTCTCATCTTCACCTTCAAGATTGAAGGCCAACTAAAACTGAGCAAGAATTCAGTTTCTCCCTGGTTACTACCTTTGTTAACATGCCTGCAGGATTCTGACTAGTATGTGTCTTTTCCAACTTCAAATGTCCATCTCCCAAGACGGATCGTATGAAATGGTACATGAGTTGTATATGATTAGTATTCGAATGGAAGGTTGAGTTCTTTGCAAGATGAATGGCACTGTCACTGTCAAAGTACAACCTGTTATTCTCCTTCTTCTTTCCCAATTCCTCCATAAACCTCTATAACCAAATCATTTCTTTACTATCCTCTGTAGCAACAACATACTCTAATTTTGTTGTTGAAAGTGCAACAACCTTTTGTAGTTTCGAAATCCAACTTATTGTTTTTCCACCTACAGTAAAAACATACCCTGTGGTGTGCCTCCTACTATCTTTATCACCTGCCATATTTAAATCAACATATCCCTCTAGAAAAGTGTTTGAACCTCCAAAACATAATGCATGAGTAGAAGTACCTCTCAAATACCCAAGAATCCACTTTACTACCTCCCAATTTTCTTTACCTGGATTGTTCATATACATGCTCACAACTCCCACTGCATGTGCAATATTTGGTCTTGTGCAAACCATCTCATACATCAAGCTACCAATTGTTGATGAATAAGGGACCCTGGACATGTATTCTACTCTTCCTGTGTCTTGGGACACATTTCCGTAGTTAATTTGAAATGGTTGGCCAAATATGTACTAAGTAGTTTTGCATTCTACATTCTAAACCTCTCCAACACCTTCTCTATGTACTCACCCTGAGACAATGTCAATTTGCAATTTTTTTTGTCTCTTGTTATTGTCATACCAAGGATTTTCTTTGTAGCACCCAAATCCTTCATCACAAATGAATTAGCTAATTTCTTCTTGAGCACATTTATATCCTGCATATTAGACCCTAGAACAAGCATGTCATCTACATACATTAGCAAGATAATATAGCTTCCATTTTCTAGCCTTTTAAAATAAACACAGTGATTAGGATGACATCTACTATAACCTTTTTCTGTCATAAACCTGTGTAACTTCAAATACCACTACCTTGGAGCTTTATTTAGGTCATACGGTCTCTTCTTCAACCTACATACCAAATTCTCCTTCCCTTTGACCTCATACTCCTGTGGTTGTTGCATATAAATCTCTTCAACCAAATCTCCATGGAGAAAAGTTGTTTTTACATCTAATTTTTCAAGATGAAAACCTTATACTGCCACAAGACTTAAAATAGTCTTAATTGAAGTCATCTTAATAATAGGAGGGATTATTTTATCAAAATATATACATTTCTTTTGTGTGAACCCCTTTATGACAAGTCTAGCCTTGTACCTCTTTTTGCCTTCATCTTCTTCCTTCAAACTGTAAAACCATTTATTCTGCAATGTTGTTTTTCCTGCAGGTAACTGAACCAAATACCAAGTATGGTTATTTACCAAGGAATCCATTTCCTCTTTCATTCCTTGGTCCCACTTCTTTTTAGTGTCTACCTGCATTTCCTCTTCATAACTTTCTAGCTCGCCAAAATCAGTTAACAATAAATAATACAATGAAGGAGAGTATCGTTAATGGGGTCTACTTAACCTGGTAGATCTTCTAACAAAACTTACAGGAGTTCGAGGTACATGTTTCTCTTGTTGTTGTACATTTTTATTTTTTGGTACCTTTGGAATTTCTTTTTCAGTGATCTCATCAAGCACTGTGTATTCTAGGTTTTTTTTTTTGTTTCTTTCCCTATAACTGAGCTTTCTACATGAAATTATCATTGAATATGACATATCTACTCCTAATGATTTTGTGATTTTCATAATCCCATAAGTGATAACCAAAATCATTAACATTGTATCCAATAAAGGTACACTTCTTGGATTTTTCCTCAAACTTTGTTCTATTTTCTTCATCAATATGAACAAATGTTTCACAACCGAAAGTCTTCAAAAAAGAATAGTTTACCTTTTTACATGTCTATGCCTCCTTTGGAATTCCACCATCCAATGATCTTGAAGGTCCTTTGTTTATTAAGTAAACAACAATATCTACAACATCTGCCCAGAACTGTAAGGGAAACCTAGCATGCAATTTCATATTCCTGGCACACTCCATGATTGTCATGTTCATCCTTTCTGACACACTATTTTCTTGTGGTGTTCCTAGAAGTGTCTTCTCTCTACGAATCACGTGGTATGAACAATAATCATCAAACTCCTTATTGCAATATTCACCTCCATTGTCTATTCTGAGAAACTTCAACATTTTTCCTGTCTCATTCTCAACCAAAGCTTTCCATTTCTTAAAAGTGTCAAAAACATCATATTTTTTTCGAATGCAATAAACCCAAGTTTTTCTAGTTGCATCATCAATAAAAGTAACATAATAACAAGAGACACCAAGAAATGATACCTAAGATGGTCCCCATAAATTTGTATGCACAAGCTCTAACCTTTTGCTCTTGTTTTCCTTTTTGACTCTGATAAATCTAACTCTCTTATGTTTTCTATAAACACGGTTCTTTAAGAAATCCAAATCAATTTGTTTAATATCTGGCAACAAATTTCTTTTGTGAAGTATCTGCATCCCCTTCTCACTCTTGTTTCCAAGTCTATGATTCCATAGTGTTTTATCCACGCCTCTAGAAGCTAAAGAGATAGAAGAGTTAGTATTACCAGTACATAAATAAAATGTACCTACCTTCTCTCCTTTTTCTATCACCAGTGATCCGTTGGTGACTTTCCACACCTTATATGTAAATGTAGATATACAACCTTCACTTGTCAACTGCCCTGTTGAAATTATATTTTTTCTTAGATCTGAAACATGTCTTTGTTGGAGATACTTCACACAAATCTAGGATTTATTTTTCCTAAGGTTTTCCCTATGTTTATTAGTCATTATTCAGTCTCCTATATTTTAGGAAGAATATTCCTCTAGGGGAATATTTTCTTCAGTGCACACTTCAGTTTGGTCAATTGAGTGGAGTCTAGATGCCACATGGGGATTATCACAATGCAACATTGGGATCATCACCAGCTAATGCACATTGTTCTTGGGATCATCACTAGATTAGCACATTACTCATGATTCCCTTATCTCCTCCTCACTTCACTCTATTTCAATCAGTTAACTAAAGACTGATAGACTAGTTAACTCAGACTAGGTGGCAGTTCACTCCCGTAACTGCCTGAGAGGCTAGAATAGGTGGAAGTTTACTCCCGTAATTGTTGATGTGTGTCCAGATCACTCTAGACCACCACTATGGTGCATTTTATTCTCCCCCAATGCGCATTAGTTGATTTATACAAAGTATATCATGTGTAAATTATCATTCATTCATTTGGTTAATGATAATTCTTCCATTCTTTCTCTCCTGCTTCTATTTTCTCATATTTTCTCTGCAACTATGTATGTCAATTCCTAGCTAGATCTATTTTGTGTAGGTTCAACACATTTACATGGTATCAGAGCTGATGGACTGCTAGGGAAAATACATGCCAAATTATTTTTGCAGGTACCGAAGATTGAAGTTAGTGGAAAAATGAAATTTCCAAAAGAATTCATTCTTACACCGTACAATTTATTTTCATGGAAGGAGAAGATGATAATGCACCTTCGAGGTAGAGGATTATACCGGTTAACCATGAACACAGAGACAAAACCAACATCAGCCATAGAAAAATCCAAGTATCTAAATCGAATGGATGAAGCGCTTGGAACAATTTGTAGTCTCATTTCTCTTGAACTCCTCTTTCACATATCCTCTTGTAAAACCTCCAATGAAGCATGGACCACCATGGAAGGGATTTTTGGAAAATTGGATGAGATGAGGGGACACATGCTCGAGGTGGAATTTCTCACATTGTATCAAAAAACCTTCGACAATATCCGATATTTATTTACCAAATATAAGGATTTGTTGTCACAACTCAAGGCTTGCGGGGTTGATAAATATAAGGTGGAGAAACAAATGGTTCTCACCATTCTCTCCAAAATTGGTCCAGAATGATCAGTGTTTCTATCCACATTTCATTTAGTTAGATTTACCTCTGGATTTACTTGTATGATGCCCTCTCTTGAGGCCTTTAACGAGTCTTTGACACAAGAGAAGAACAAACTCGTCAATACGGGAAAAATCAAAGGCCCAAAGGCACATGCACTTATTGTGCAAGATGGAAGCAGTCATCAATATTAGAAATCTAAAGACAGAGACAAAAGGAAATCACATGCAAATCCAAAGAAGAAAGGGTACTCAAAACCCTTCAACGATGCCTCTGGATCCAAAGGTGGAAAGGGAAGAAAAAGGGAGAAATGCACTTATTTCCATACAGGGTTCCATCCAGAAACCACATGTATGTATAAATAGATAGATCTAATGACCCAAATACTTTAGCAAAACAACCTTGGAGATCGCATCCCAGAGGGTGCCAAGAAGAAGAAGCCAGAAGATCAAAATCCCAAGAAAGACAATTTTGGCCATGCCTTGATTGCCATCAAATCCTCTCCCAATGCTTGGATCGTAGATTCAAGTGCATCACACCACATGGATGCCAAAAAATAAGTCTATTCTTCATTGGATGCATGCAAAAATCAGAGTTCTTTCAACACCTCAAATATTTCAAATCCCTTGTTGAGACACAATCAGGAAAGAAAATCAAAGTCCCTTGAACAGATAATGGGGGAGAGTATGTCAACCATGAGATATAAAATATTTGTCACGAGGCATGGATTCAGTTGTAGCACATGGTTCCCTATACTCTGTAGCAAAACAGAGTTGTTGAGAAGAAAAATAGATCTCTAAAAGAGATGGCATCTTGCATGCTACATCCAAAGTCACTTCCACAGAGATTATGGGATGAAGAACTTAATTGTTCAACCTACATCCAAAATAGATATCCCCATAGATTTGTCAATGATAATACCCCTTACAAGGTTTGGAGAGGCCTCAAACCAGAAGTGACCCACTTCCGTATTTTTGGTTCACGTGCATGGGATGAGATTCCCTCTGAGAAGAGGAATGAACTTGATCCACAGAGAACATAGTGTATCTTTTTTGGATACCCAGATGGTGTGAAGGGATACAAAATCATTAATATTTCTTCAGACTAGCTCATAATTTAGTGTAATGTCCAATTCAAGGAAAGTGTCTCACATGTACCTCAACATCCACATTCAGACACTTTTGTTCTTCCACCTATCAGAGATGATGAGTATGCACATGTAGATTCTTCTTCATATGAGAGTTTTGATTCAGAGAATTCAGATGATCCAGATACAGAGTCAGTACAGTCATATGTAGAGTCAGTAAATCCATATGCAGATGCATAGCCAGAGGAGAGGCCCAAGTGGGCCAAGACTACTCTTCAGGATGCAGGGGATCTTGTTGGGGATCTAGATGATACTAGGAGGACTCAATATGATTTCGAGGAGCCTCCTCTTGCACTCACTGCCACTAAACCAATGCCACCCAAACATCTTTTCTTGGTTCATTCTTCAGATCCATAGTCTTATGGCGAGGCTGCTGGAAATCCCTTTTGGGAATCTTCCATCTAGGAGGAGTACAACTCCCTCCTCGAGAACCATACTTGGGATCTGGTTCCCCTTCCTTTAGGAAGGAAACTTGTCAGGTGAATATGGGTCTACATGACCAAGAGTGTAGTGGATGGACATGTTAGCATATACAAATCCAAGCTAGTTTCCAAAGGCTTTCAACATGTGCATGGAATTGACTATGATGAGACCTTCACTCCAATAGTGGAGATGGATTCCATATGTTTGGAAATTTCCATTGCGACAGCTAAGGGATGGGAAGTCCATCAGATGGACATGAAGAATGCATTTCTTCACGACGATATCTCTGAGGAGATCTATATGGAGCAGCCCCAAGGATTTATTCAAGATTCATATTTGATTTTTCAATTGAAGAAGTCACTTATGGCCTCAAGTAGGCTCCGAGGGCATGGTATGCCAAGATGGAATCCTACTTGATGTCATAGAAATTTGTACATTGTAATTCAAACCTGAATGTTTACATGCTCAGGACGACTGGCTCACTTCTACTCCTAGTTCTGTATGTTGATGATTTGTTGATCACTGGTTGCTCGACTTCAATGATTTCTGCAGTTAAGAGGATTCTGCATGAAAGGTTCTTGATGATGGAAATGGGTCTGCTACATTTTTTGTTGGACTCAATATTAGTCAAGATGCACCAGAAATCAAATTGTCTTAGGCCAAGTATGCACGAGATCTCCTTGAGAGATTTCACATGATAGACTGCAAGTCTGCCCCGACTCCTTTCCTATTAGGAATCAGACTTGAGGATGGCGGGGACACTCCACTGGTTGACATCACACTGTACCCAAGTTTATTTTGACCGATCATGGATCACATTTTTGTAACAGCATGATGACTAAGTTATCTACCCTTTTGCATTTTTACCAAGAGCACTCTTCTCCTTACTATCCACAAGAAAATGGTCAAGTTGAGTCCATTAACAAGGTACTTAAAACAATGCTCCAAAGGATAATTAGAAAACATAAATCCAATTAGCATATAATTATATTCTCATCCTTATGGGCATATTGAACTACTGCCAAGACTTCCACGCTCTTCACACCCTTCCAACTTGTGTATGGCTTAGAGGCAATACTACCCATTGAATGTAAAATTCCTTCTCTTAAGCTAGTTGTCGAGCTCTTGCTTGATACCTCCGCTGAAGAAGGAAAACTACTATACTTATCTCGCCTTGATGAGTGATGTCGTGAGGCCATCATGGATAACAAATCCCAACAAAATTGATTAAAGTCACAATATGATCAAAAAAATTTCCCTCGAACTTTTTCAGAAGGTGACTTGGTGTTGGTCTATGACCAGGACCGTGACAAACTGGGCGCAGGAAAATTCGAACCATTGTGGCATGACCCCTATGTTGTCAAACGTGCTCTTCAAAAAGGAGACTATGAATTAGATGATTATGAAGGCAATATCCTTCCAAATCTCTGTAATGGGCTGTACTTGAAAAAGTATTACGCATAAGGCTCGCGCTATCTAGTGCTTTTGTACCATATCTATTACAGTATGATATAGTTTTTTTTTTCTTCCTTGTATGTGATATTCTTTGTCAATATTCTTATCCTACTTAAATGTTTTAGTTGCAGATGTCATTGTTTCCCTCACCCTATTTTGGATACGCATATGGAGTTAGTCACACCTCCCAGAATATCGCTTATGCTGCCTGGGTGATCCTTTCACCCACCAATGATATAGTCAGCTATGGGGGCATCTATTTAGGACCTGCAATGAATAATGTTGTAGAATATAGTGTCGTCATTGAACTTCTGACCGAAGCATCTGCTTTGGGCATACGTCACCTGATAGTATGCCTAGATTTTGAGCTCGTCACTTCACACCTCAACGTGTCTTATTCTATTCGACATCCTATTCTTTTTCAAAAATATTTAAGGGTACAACTCTTGGAACGATCATTTCATTTTATCACTTATGACATATACCAAGACAATTCAATTATTTAGCTAACTCACTAGAAAATTTTGTGTTGAATTGGCATCTAATTCATTAAAAAAACATTACATTAAACAATCATTGTATAAACCGTTTCATCACATATATAAGCAGAAATCACAAACCCATATGTCCATATATATAAAGTGTGTCCAAAAAATATCCAAAACTGGTATAACATAACAAAATTGGGCTTTCCACCCATATATCTGCAACATAAAATGCACCAAAAGTCCATCATACTAAAGAAAACTAGTCATCTTGAGGATCCCTATGGTCATTATAGAAAATGATTTCTCACATGACCTTCTGTAGAAGGCCCCCAAACTAGTTCCCCACACCTACTAGGCTCCTCTACATACGCAGAGGTATATTGTCCATATGTGGCACCAGAATGCCCACAGTCAAATGCTCGATGTTCTCCTCGAGATCTTCCAAGAGATCTGCATCAACTTTCCCACCATGCATTCCTCTGCCAATCCGAGTTGTTCACCTCACCTATTCAATGGAGACATACCCACTCAACGTGTTGGTGCACAATCTTCCCATCACAAATTATTTTGTATGTTACACACAAAAACATTTATATATCATAAAATAAAATAAACATTAAAAATACAAAACAACAATATATATACTAAAAATTTATCTTTCTTATCGAACTCATCACTGAATATTTCCCCCTAGGGGAGAACCATATCTGGATCATCACGTTAGTCCACATCATGATATGCATAATCATCTATCACCACTATTTGGCGATCCCAATATCAAAAAACTTTGGCGTCAAACTAGAATTGCATTCCCCCCAGATTCGGGACAATAGATATGACCATTTCTTCATAATCGAATCTCTATACCCAACATATTCCACCACATCCCATGGACGTGATGAAGGCAATCGCTCGAAGAAGAAAGATAATAAAATGGATCCATAACAAAATTTATTTTTTCAACCCAACCAACACTTGGTCAACTAGTCCTTCATGTTTTCCAACACTGCAACACACTAGTTATATATTGTAGGGGAAAAAATCATCACTGCATAATCTACTTGGTTCCTCAAATCCAAGTGCAGCCCAGTACTCCTTTCCACCCATGTAATGGTGAGTAAAATGGTACCTAAGGTCAATTCCATTACCTGACTAATTGGCAACTTATTTCTTCTCTTCTTCATACTTGAGTGATAGTACTGTGCCACATAGTCATCCACCTGCTTTGTACCACACCTCTTGCCACCTACCAATACCACGGTGGCACCATGACAAACAATCCCATCAGAAAGTATATATCCTCAATATGCAAGGTCAATACTTGGTCTCTTACCACAAAATATTGATCATCTGCATCCCACATATTGACCAACCTCTGTAACATGGCTGGTTGAGCTCGCATGTTCTGACAAAGGAAGAATTTCAGTAACCCAAAATTTCTCAAAGCATCTAGAGTGGGAGGCTCATCCAGTGAAACATTATCATTCACTTCATGTTCTCATTCTCTCCACTCCAACATTATTTCTCACACCTACCTCAAACACCAAATCATTTTTTAGAACTCATTCATATAAAATACTCATAATTTCTTTTTTTTTAAATGTCAAAAATGCACTCGATCGCAACCCTCATGAGAAAATAGGGCGACCGATCACGACCACTTTTTTTGATTGTTCCCTATGGTTGACATGTGACCAGTCGTGACCATACTAGTTGGTCTTCCCTCAAATCTACCATGGATGCAACCGGTCATGATTTCCTTTTTCACACAGATAAACTAAACCATTTGGTCGCTCCCTGCAAGGAAGCTAGTCACGACCGTGCACACTCAAAAATTTTGAGTCCTACCATTAACAAATCAATGTATGAGATAAAAAAATGCAATATGGGTTTTGTAAGTTGAGGTCCAACTTGTTGTTTGTTGATTGAAAGGTACAATATCTATGGTTCCATGCTATGCAATAATCGCTCCAAATTTGAACAAGAAAAGGGCTCTCCAAACTTTCACCAAGTTAAATGGGTAAAATGAGGTAAAAATACTATTTTTTAACCAACATATAGCTTCATTTCAACCCTGTTCACACTATAAATAGCTCTTTTTCTTCATTTTTGGCTATTTATCATTTTTATTGCTCATGGAACCATATACTAACCCTATTTTCGTCGGGAACACTATCGACATAAGCTATGGAACCATTCTATGGAGACTTTTTAAAGCTCTTTTTTGACTCCTTAAAAAAGAAAATATCGTCGATTATGCATGTCTTTTCACGCTCGTATCATGGATTTGAAAAGACATCCACTTTGTATACATTTACCCCTTTTTCGGGCCAGGCAGATTATTTACGAAAAAGGAACACCCTATCCATTGTGGTTAGGAGAGTTCTCCTTCGCATTGTTTTAAAATATTTTGGGCTCAAGAGACTAAAATTTATGATAAAAGTACCCCCCTGGAGTCTTCTTTAAGTTTTTTCAGACTCTCTAAAAATGAAAACATCGGTGAGCACAAACCTACCTGGGCTTGAGAAAAATCCACAGGTAAGTATATCAAGTTTTCTTTACAACCTTTTCAGACTCTCTAAATAGGAAAAGGCCATCAAGTTTCCCTTCTTTGGACTCGTTAAAATTTACATCGAAGGACCCATTCATGGGACCGAACCCCTCCTTCCTCGGGTTCGTTAATAATATGTCAAGGGACTCATCTCTAGATGAGCTATAACGAGCATTTTTTATACTCCTTGAGCTCATAAAACTAGAAAGAGGCACTCACCGATCATGGTGGGGACTTTTTAGAGGTTTTTTTCATCTTGTTATATTCATTATCTGGCAATTGCCATTACTTTGCATCGTCCTTGAACAATGCACCTATTTTATCACCCCATACAACAATTGGTTTATCCGTTTTCTCTCATTTGACCACCATTCCCATCATTGTGTCATGTTCCCATCACCGGTCCATGAACAATTATTACAATCTTCACTTGAGTTAATGTTGTTGAGTCAAGCAATTTGTCATGCATACATGTTCAAGGGAAGTTCTACATACATCAGTCACCTTCCATCCCTTTATTCTTGTTTATCGCCACCATCCTTGTGTCATTCATGATCCATTATTATCATTTTCACACTATCCATATTTCCCTCTTTCGTGTCGATTGATGGGGGATACATCAAGGCCATCCTTCAATGGATTTCATCCTGTGGAATTCATCTCATTATCAAGGATTGAAATCTAGAAACCCACCAGTACCCTGGGACTTGCAGGCATCAATGGCAGGTCTCCTTGCATTTTGATGGTGGGTTTAACTCATTGAATCTTGTCAAATGACTCTGCGAGTGCTTTACTTCAACTCCTTTATTCACACTTCGTAGAATGTACTCAGTCTCTTGGGTTCCATAATCATCATCAGTGGACTCCCTCACATCTGATAATGGTATACATTAATGACCAATAATCATATGTTTTATACCATGCTTGACTTCAACTCCTTTATTCACATATCGTAGAATCATACCATTCAGAGTATGGATGAAGACCTTGGGGAAGATTACTCTCTCATTCCATGATATTATTTCCCAAGTTGCGATGGAGATTATTTATGAGCACTTCACTCATTGCTCATTTCTTTGTGTGATGTCACATAGATCCACATTTGTACTTGGTCATGGCTATGATTTCACTTGCATCTTTCATGGACCCATAGTGTATACTTTTGTGGCCATGAATCGAGTCATGTTTATTTCTTGTTGGATCCACGGTGTACTATGTTTTGACCATCACTTGCCTCATGCATAGATCCCCAGTGTATTTATGGTGGCTATGATATCATATGTCTTATAGAGCATGGAAATTACCACCTCGAGGATCTTTTTTCTGTAGGACTGGAGATACTCTTCTCCAAAATTCCTTTCCCACAGCTCTACGCCTTTTTTTGGTAAAGTATTTCGGCCATCAGACACCTCTTATGACCTCACACTTTAGGGGGCATCTGTTATAGCATTTTAACCCCTAACCACTGGGACATCATCTCCTAGAGTTCACCTACCAAATTCACCCATTTTCATCATCTTCTCACTGATTTTCTAGCCTAATTTCCCTTCGGTCACCCTTGTCCTTCCTCAAGCTTGCGACTGAAAGGGTTGGTCACCCTTTCTGTACTATCAGGTCACGATTGGGTCGCTTTGTCTGTATTCTTAGGTCGCGACCGAGCATAGAAGATCCCTTTTTTGGACTTGGTTGTGATGGATGATACCTTACTCCAATTTCTCGGGGTTTAGTCTCAAGAAGACTTCTAGTATAATCCTGAATATCTTATCCTATTAACCATATGGACTTATCTATAAATCCCTATAAAAACCAATCCATTTCCATGGGAAAGGGGAGAAAGAACTAGCAAAGTTACTCTGGAATTTTGGTATCAAGGCTTGGGAAAGGAGCTTGGAAGAAATAAATCTCTTCAGATTACACCTGTAAGTTGTAATATTGCTTATTTGATTAATAGACGATATGTTGGATGTTTCCCTCTAAACGATTGTTCATGTAAGTTTGTGTGTTCATTCATAGAGAAGTGATATATTTGTAGATCATGACATATTATCAAGTTTAGAAGCATCCTTTGTTCGTATATTTTTTCTTTTCTTAGGTGTAGGAAGAACCTAAGGGAGCTCAGCTCCTGCATGGTATAAAATCCCTACAACACCACTATCTATCAAAGAGAAAAAAAATGTTGCAATAAAACTTGAGATGGGAGATAATATGCTTCAACAATATCAAGTTTACAACAACAATATCAAATTGTTCTTGAATTAGCTAAGAATGAAATAAAACATGCTCTAAATTCTAAGTTAAATACCATCAAATCATAAGCTAGTAATCACTTGAAGGAAAGAGCATTAAACTATGTTAATTAGATGCAATACATTAAACCCTAATGGATGAAAATGAAATTAATGCATATTATGATGGCAATCTAGGCTAAGATGCAATACATTAGGCTAGAAAGCGATAAAAATGCAAATTCATTGCAAACCCTAAAATAACACCAAGTCATTTGGGAGAGTGAAGCTAAACTAAGGCTTGTAATCACTTGTAGCAAGAGAAATATTAGTGTATTGTTTAAGTCCTTGAGAATATAGAGTCAATGAAACAACTTGAAAGGATGATAAAATCAAATGAAGACTTGAATATTAAACCCTATTATTATCCAATCATAATCCTATGTCAAACCTTCTATAAATACAAACCCTAAAGTTTATCCACTCATAAACCCTAGGTGGCATCCTACTTCTTCTAGAGAACCGAGTACAAGATCAAGTGGAACTAGGTCGAACCCTAGAGTTTATCTCCTCATAAACCATAGATTTCAACCTCAAAGACAAGGATAGGGGTATGTCCACTCACAATCCCTAATATTGACCTTGTATTCTTCAACAAAATTAATATGGATAAAACAAGGGAAGGGGATGACCAATTCCAATCCTTCCCTAGGGTTTCTAGAAACAATTATCCAAAAAAACATTATAACATGCAACTTATCACCACTTTGATACATAATTCACTTAAATACCATTAAAAAACATAAATACTTTGAAAATACCACTTACTAGACCAAGTCACCATGCATGAGGAAACCATGAAAAATCCCCCAAAACAAGAAAAACATCAACTAGACCTATCTTCCAAAGGTGTGCATAATTACTCTGTGATGAAAAGAGAAAAAATAATACAAGCAATGATGTTTCTCCACGAGTGTGAGTTGTTATTTGAAAAATGAGGAGTGTTATCCTTATTTTATTAGGCAACCCTAGTGCTATAAACCATAAAAGCCCCTAAAAAAATAACATATCCATTATAAAAGTTGTATGGGTCGTGGTCGACCCCAAAAATAGCCGCAAACATAAAGATACAATGATAATACATTAAAATGTCCCCTCAAAATGTGACACATGTTGTGTAGAATCCTCTGAAGGCCATGACATCATGCTATAATGTTGGAGTTACTTCACACACACCTAGGATTTATTTTTCCTAAGGTTATTCCTTTTTTATTCTTCACAATTAGTCATTATCCAGTCTCCTATATTTTAGGAGAGAATATTCCACTTGGAGAATATTTTCTTTCAGTTCACACTTCAATTTGACTAGTTGAGTTGAGTTTAGATGTTGCATTGAGATAATCACCATGATAATTCGACCTTGCCTTGGTATCATCACTAGAGTGGCGTATTAGCCTTGATTCCTTGAGTTAACTCCTCACTACTTTTTGTTCAGTCAGTTAACTGAAGACTAGTTGACTAGTTAACTCAACTAGGTGGCAGTTAACTCTCGTAACTGCCTGAGAGACTAGAATAGGTGGAAGTTCACTCCCATAACTATTGGTGTGTGTCCATTTCACTCTAGACCACCACTATGGTGACTTGGTTCACCTCAAGTCGAACTCATTAATTTATACAGAGTATATCATGTGCAAATTATTCATTATTCACAATGGTTAATGAGAATTCTTCCATTCTTTCTCTCCTTCTTCTTCTTTTTCAATTCTCTCTGCATATGTGTGTATTATTGTTTAGATAGATATATTTTGTGTAGTTTCAACACATTTACATGGTATCAGAGCCAACGGACTGCTAAGAAAAATCTACACCAAAATTGTTTGCAGGTACAAAAGATTGAAGACAGTGGAAAGATGGAATTCCAAAAAGAATCCATTCTTACACCTTACAACTATTTTGCATGGAAGGAGAAAATAGCCATACATATTTGATATAGAGGGTTGTATAGGTTAACCATGAATACAGATACAGAACCGACATCATCCATAGAAAAATCCAAGTACTTAAATCGCATGGATGAGGCACTCAGAACAATTTGTAGTCTTATCTCTCCCAATCTCTTTTTTCACATATATTCCTGTAAGACTCCCAATGAAGCCTGGAAAATCTTGGAAGGGCTCTTTGGAAAACAAGATGAGATGAGGGGACACATGTTGGAGGTGGAGCTGCTCACATTGGATCCAACAAGCTTCGACAATATCCAATATTTCTTTACAAAGTTCAAGGATTTACTGTCGCAACTCAAAGCTTGCGAGGTTGATAAATCGGAGGAGGAGAAAAAAATGGTTCTTACCATTCTCTCCAAGCTTGGTCCTGAATTCTTAGTATTCCTATCTACATTCCATACTGTCAAAGATAAATATAAGCGTAAATATCATGCACATATGAAGAAGGAAGGGTACACAAAACCCTTCACTGATGCCTCCAGATCCAAAGGAGAAAAGGGAAGAAAAGGAGAGAAATGCACATACTGTCACAAAGGATTCCATTCAGAATATGCATGCATGAAAAACACAAATAGATATGATGTCTCAGATACTTCAACAAAACAACCTTGGAGATCACATCCCCTAGGGTGCAAAGAAGAAGAAGCCAGAAGATCTGAATTCCAAGAAAGGAAATTCTAGCCATGCCTTGATTGCCATCAACTCCTCTCTCGATGCTTGGATCGTAGACTCAGGAGCATCACATCACATGGCTTCCTCAAAAGTAGTATATTCTTTGTTGGATGCATGCAAAGGTCCTCCTATTCTGATGGGGGACAACTCTTCTATCGAAGTCACCGGCAAAGGAAGGATTGAAATCACCAACGGAAGCTTCGAGAACGTGTTGCATGTTCCCAAGATTTTTGTCAACCTTCTCTCTGTGTATCAGATGACAAATTTTGGCACCAGAAAGAAAGTCATATTCACACCAAATTCCATGGACATCTATGACATGCAAACCAACTCCATGGTTTCTACCGGTGAGGTAAATCATCAGTCTAGATTGTATACATTTTCTGAATTCATTGAACATGATTATGCTTTACTGCTTACTCATGCTGATGAAAGTAGTAGGACATGGCACAAAAGGTTTGGACATTTGAATTTTAGATACATGAAACATCTTAGCAAGCACAGATTAGTTGATGGTCTAACAGACATCCATTTCTCCAAGGGAGTATGTGAGGGATGTGTTCTCGGAAAACACCCTCAAGAGAAATTCGACAAAGGAAATTCGTAGCGAGCTTCCGCACCTTTAGATCTTATCCACAGTGAACTCATGGGTCCTTTTCCGCATCCATCAATCAGAAAAGTGAGTTTTATTCTCATTTTTCACATTTTACATGGATCTACTTTCTCAGGCAAAAATACGAGGTCTTTTAACACCTCAAAACTTTCAAATCTTTGGTTGAGATACAGTCTGGAAAGAAGATCAAAGTCCTCTGAATTAATAACAGGTGAGAGTATGTGAATCATGATATCCACAATATTTTCCATGAGGCAGGGATTCAATTGCATCATATAGTTCCCTACACTCCACAGCAAAATAGAGTTGCTGAGCGGAAAAACTGATCTCTAAAGGAGATGGCATGTTGCATGTTGCATTCAAAGTCACTACCACAGAGACTATGGGCTGAAGCACTTAATTGTGCAACATACATACAAAATAGATCTGCTCATAGATTTGTCAAGGATAAGACCCCCTATGAGGCTTGGAGTGGCCTCAAACTGGAAGTGACCCACTTTCGTATTTTTGGTTCACATGCATGGGCCATGATTCCCTATGAAAAGAGGAAGGCACTTGATCCACAGAGCATTGAGTGTATTTTTGTTGGATACCCTGATGGTGTGAAGGCATATCATCTTATCGATCTTTCCTCGGACCGACTCATCATTGAGTGTAGTGTCCAATTTGAGGAAAGTGTCTCGCATGTACCTCAGCAGCCGCATGCAAACACCTTTACTCTTCCACCTGTCTGAGATGATGAGCATGCACATGCCAACTCTTATCCAAACAAGAGTTCCGATTCAGAGAACTCATAGGATTCAGATTCAGATTCAGAGTCAGTACAGTCAGATGAAGAGTCAGAGCATCCAAATGCAGTTGCAGAGCCAGAGAAGAGGCCCAAGTGGGCACATACTACTCTTCAGGATGCAGGGGATCTAGTAGGTGATCCAATCGATACTAGGAGGACTTGATCTAATTTTGAGGAGCCTCCTCTTACACTCACTGCCACTGAACCTTTGCCTTCCAGTCATCTTTTCTTGGTTCAGTATTAAGATCCACAGTCTTATGGCGAGGCTACTGGAAATCCCTTTTGGGAATCTGCCATGCAGGAGGAGTATAAATCCCTCCTCGAGAACTAGACTTGGGATTTGGTTCCCCTTCCTTCTGGGAGGAAAATTGTCATATGCATATGGGTCTACAGGACCAAGAGCATAGCGGATGGACAAATCAACAGATACAAAGCCAGGCTTGTTGCCAAAGGATTTCATCAGGTTCATGGTATTGACTATGATGAGACCTTCGCTCCAGCAGCAAATATGGATTCCATACGATTGGCACTTGCCATTGCGGAAGCCAAGGGATGGGAAGTCCATTAGATGGAAATGAAGAATGCATTTCTTCATGGTGATCTCTCTGAGGAGATCTACATGGAGAAACCTCAGGGATTTATGCATGACTGATCTTTGGTCTGTTGACTGAAGAAGTCACTTTATGGCCTCAAACAGGCTCCGAGGGCATGGTATGCCAAGATGGACTCCTACCTGTTGTCACAGAAATTTGTACGTTGTAAATCAGACCTGAATGTATACATGCTCAGGACGACTAATTCACTTCTACTTTTAGTTCTGTACATCGATGATTTTCTGATCACCGGGTGCTCGACTTCAACGATTGTTGCAGTCAAGAGGATTCTACATGACAGGTTTTTGATGATGGACATGGGTCTGCTACACTTCTTCCTTGGACTTGAGATCAGTCAAGATGCATCAGGCATCAAACTTTCTCAAGCCAAGTATGCATGAGATCTCCTTGAGAGATTTCACATGACAGAATGCAAGTATGCTCCAACTCCTTTCCTATCAAGAGTCAAACTTGAGGATGGTAGGGAGACTCCACTGGTTGACAACACATTGTACAGACAGCTAGTGGGGATCTTTTTGTATCTCACACACTCCATATCAGACCTCTCATATGCAGTTGGTGCAGTTTCCAGGTTCATGTAGGAACTGCATCAACTACATTGGAAAGCTGCAAAGTGTATCCTTCGATACGTATAGGGCACCATCACCTTTGGGATTCATTATATAGAAGACTCTACATTAGAACTCATTGGGTTTACCGATTCCCACTGGGCTGGTGATAGCATTGATTGAAAGTCCACATCTGGTTACTCACTCAGTCTTGGTTTCGGGCCTATCTGTTGGTCGAGTAAGAAGCAAGTTGTCATTTCTCTATCTTCAGTCGAGGCATAGTATATAGGGGTAGTTAACATAATAATTCAGGCTATGTGGCTACAACATTTCTCACTGAGTTGAGCATTCAGTTTCATCGTCCAATCGTCATCTGGTGTGACAACTAGAGCACTCTGAAGTTCTTTAGAGATCCATTTCAGAGGTAGCAGACAAAGCACATCGAGATCCACATTCACTACATCTGGTACTTAGTACATGAGGGGATAATCGACTTACAGTTATGTCCTTCAGCAGAATAGACGACAGGCATTTTCACCAAGACCTTCACTGAGAAAAAATTCCATTCTTTGCGAGGTCGTCTTGGAGTGAAGGACACAGTTGCCTAGCAACTATAGTTCTTCTTTTTACATACATTGTACCTTGAGGGGGGCTTTTCCCATGAGGTTTTCCCTCTTTCCTCACTTTATTTTCAGTGTATCTTTTGTACTTGGGTACCTAACATGGCCTCGTTGTCGGGACCCAATATTTATTTTCACCATAGTGATGTTCAGGGGGGGTCTTGGAGTTACTTCACACACACCTAGGATTTATTTTTCATAAGGTTATTCCTTGTTTATTATTCATAATTAGTCATTATCCAGTCTCTTATATTTTAGGAGAGAATATTCCACCTGGAGAATATTCTCTTTCAGTTCACACTTTAGTTTGACTAGTT
>SNQJ01S0011260.1:126564-141904 GCA_010110895.2 Picea sitchensis | reverse complement strand
TTGACTAGTTGAGTTGAGTTTAGATGTTGCATTGGGATCATCACCATGATAATTCGACCTTGCCTTGGTATCATCACCAGAGTGGCACATTAGCCTTGATTCCTTGAGTTAACTCCTCACTACTTTCTGTTCAGTCAATTAATTGAAGACTAGTTGACTAGTTAGCTCAACTAGGTGGCAGTTCACTCCCGTAACTTCCTGAGAGACTAGAATAGGTGGGTAGTTCACTCCCGTAATTGTTGGTGTGTGTCCAGATCACTCTAGACCACCACTATGGCGACTTGGTTCACCTCAATTCAAGATCATTAAGTTATACAGAGTATATCATGTGTAAATTATTCATTATTCACAATGGTTAATGATAATTCTTCCATTCTTTCTCTCCTTCTTCTTATTTTTCAATTCTCTCTGCAAATGTGTATATTATTGTTTAGCTAGATCTATTATGTGAAGGTTTAACACATTTACATATAAAATTGAAGAGGTGCCTCCAAAATCCATGTCCCTCCATGAAAAGGTGCAAGCATCATCAAAGGTCACGTCTCATCACCACCAAGTGCCAACTCATCATTAAGAAAGATGCTCCCATGCTAGGTCATCTCATCAAGCATCAAGGCATGATGTCATCATCATAAATGCAATGTCCAAGGGCTAGGGTGTGACATCATAGGAAAATATGGATCCATGACCTATCCCAAGAGGTGTGACATCATCTCCAAGTGCAATATCATCCAATCAAACCCTAATACGTTCAGGGGTGCTTTGTCTAGCGTGTGGGGCTTCTTGTACTCTCAATGGTCCAATAGGTATGGGGAGGTTCCCCAAGGCATGTAGAATCATAAAAATGTGCAACACCATGCATACACTGTGCAACATCCTCCAAATAATTCCCAACATCTTGGGTATCATCATGAAAACGTCCTCCAAGAACCATCTCAGGAGTTCATCAAGATCAAACAAGCTCAACAAAGTCAGGTAAGACCAAAATTGCATGTATCTTCATCAAATTCCCCAGTAGTACCCATTTCCCCAAGAGTGAAAACACTAGACTAGGGCACATAATATTGCCACCAAGGTGAAACAAGGAAAAAATCATAACTTCCAAACAATCATGATCCATTATCTAACTTCAACCCATGATCCTCACTTAAATTCATAGTCCATTAAATGTGACACTTTATATGAAACAATGACAAAGAGTACACCAAGTGTGTTGGGTCACCATCCTCAATTGAACCATGTCGATTGGTGAAAACCCCCAACCCTCAGGCTCGTTCTAAATCTGCCCTCCTGAGTCTGATTGACTCTTTGATTTTCCCCACAGGGAATCCCTCACACACTTGACGGTGTATCCACAGGTCCTTATGAGTATTCCCTACGTGATCAAAAACAAAGCATCACTCAAATCTCCTGACCTCAATAATATGATCGCGCCCTTTTCCAGATCGGGATTTCAGGTTTCGCGATATCGTGATTCATGTTGTCGAGCTTCTTGTCTCTTCAACCTCTGAAACCCGAAATGGCGAATTGTTGAAACCTTTGGTCGCGTCCTCCTCCACAATTGTATCACGTTTTGCAACTTTAGAAATTCCATAGAAAGGAACCCCGATCCCTTGTCTTCTAAAGTGCTAAAATGACAAATCTCGATGTGTTCAGCAAAGGTTGGCCTCCAACGGGACTTTTTGTCGGTTTGGAGTTTCGGACTTTGCGACTTCGCGAATCCTGATGCAAGGCTCCCGCCTCTTCAAACTCCAAAACCCCGAAACGGTCAACAAGGTTTGACTCCACCTATTAACGAAGACATGCCACATGTCCATTCCAACATGATCTATCTCTGATGTGGACTCTCGCCACCTATCACTCTTCCCGGCTTCCAGGACTTGAACAAGCCTTCAACTGTCGTTTCTCTACCACTTCGAAACCCCAAATTTTGAATTGACGCCTTCTACAGAATCAACGATTGATAGCCTCCCTTTATATCCAACGGCCCACGTTATTTCGGGCTTCCGGGTACCGAAAGTTCAAGATTCTCGATTTCAAACCACTATCTCCTCGGGTTCTCGAACCCCGAAACACCGAAATGCCGAAATGCCACTTCACAATATTTCGCGTTTCACAACCTCGAGGTTTTTCAATGCAAAGGCCTCTGTCTCCTTGTCATCAGGATTTCCGGTATTGTCAATCCTGAATTAGCGAAATCTTGAAATTCTTCACTTAACAATTCTTTTTGCGATTTGGGAGTTAGAGTGACCAAGGATTTTGGCTTACACTCCAGACTTACGAACTTCGATTTGCTGAAATGATCCTGACGGCTCCACTATGACGATCAACGAAACACGTTGAGTCTTACCTCCCGAAGGGTAGATTCATCCAACGCTTAACCTCCTTACAACTTCACTGAATCCCATGGTCCTCGCAACTTCGCGATTTCTCCACAAAGAATTTCAACCGCTCGTTCCTTCCTTGAAGACTTCTGCGAATTGAACCAGTGTTCCTCGTCTGAACTTAACTTCTGCAAAGCGACTTCTCTCCATCTCCCTTTTAACACTTCAAAGGCACTAACCCTCCTGAGCTTTCACTTGCAAACTTGAGTCTCAAAAGGACTCCTACACGCACTCCTTGCGGCGATATTTCAAATAATTCTAAGTATTTGATTCTTTGACTCTGTGCACCCTCTGCAACAACAGTCCTTTACTGTTCAACCTTAGTTGATAAATTCTAAGACTTCAACTAGCCTGCGCACACCTTGCACGACTCCTGTGCTTCCCCTGCACTTCTACTGGAATGAGAACAACGATATCTCTCCTTAGCTTTCTGAGATAAAAATCAGACTCCTTGTCAACACACACCTTGCGGACGTTTTATTGCACTCCTTGCAGGAATTTCTCTCACTCAGGAAGAGAAACAATTGAAAGTCATTCTCTCTCTCTCTCTCTCAGACTTCAGACATTCAGCATGAAATCATACATTCAACACAGTATTAAAGAAAATGCATAATAGAGAGAATAAAACAACTGTAAGCATACCATTCACCATGTATAAATAGAAAACATCATAACACCATGCAATCTGATTCAAAGCTTCATATATTAATTCAAATCTCCTATACATGGATTCTTCTTTTTAACTCTCTACTACAACTCTCTTCTTCTATCTTGTGCTAATGATACAATCACTACTATGATACAAAGGCGAGGGTGTCTATATCCATTTTCCCTCCTACTCTTCTAAACCATCTAATCTATTAATTCAAACCTACCGTCTTTCATTAACTGGGCTTAAATGCCTTTTACATTGACAGATGAGAGAAAATCGCTCACGATCTGTTTACAACAACCAAATATAAATGCAAGTACACTTCTAGCTACTACATTAATATCCGCTTCTTAAATTTTTCAAAAATATTTCAAATGTGCAAAACGTGTGCTGCGATTTTCCCAACTGTCTTCTGCCTTCATGCTTGCTCAATTGGTTGCTTACGATGCTCTTGCATCATACTCCCTCGCTTGAAAATTTTCATGAAATCCTGTTCATGAGCTCTTGCACGGTCTGTCCATGCTTCTGAATTTTTTCTTCATCTTCCCAACTGGCATCTTCAACTGGATGTCCTTTCCACTTGACCAAGTATTCAAAATACTCCTTTCTCCTGGTCTTTTTCTTGATCATCTTGTCAATTATGCTTTCCATCTGTGGATTTTCAGCTACAAGCATTTTTTTTGTCCATTGAACTTCTTTCTGTTCCTCCTCTGTTCCTGCTTCTTCAGCTCTGTAAGGGTACAAATCCGCAACATTGAATATCAGTGAAATTCCGATCCCATATTCGATCTCATATGTGTTTGCCCCAAATTTCCTTATGAACTTGCACAGTCCAATCTTTTTCATCTTTAGTTTGTTATATGTTCCCCTTGAGAACCTTTCCTTCCTCGGATGTGCAAGAATCAAATCACCAACTTCAAACTGAAGTTCTCGCCTGTGTTGATCTCCTCTGCGCTTGTATTCTTGATTTGAATTCTGCAATCATTCTTTGACTCGGCTGTGAAGCTCCTTCATTCCCTCTGCAAAGTCCTCTGTAGTAGCACTCCTAAATTTAACTTGTTTTGAATCTTTCAATTCAGAAACTCCGCTTGGATGCATTCCATATACAATATAGAATGGACTCTGACCTATGCTTCTATTAAGCGAGTCATTATAAGAAAATTCCTCCTATGGAAAAATGTGATCCCACTGATTGTGGTGTTCAGTCACTAGGCTCCTCAACAAATCCCCCAAGCTCCTATTCACAACTTCTGTCTATCCATCTGTCTGAGGATGATATGTTGAGCTAAATGACAAACCTATCCCCAGCTTCTTCCATAAGGTCCTCCAGAAATGTCCCATGAACTTGGTATCTCGATCAAAAACAATACTCCTTGGCAAGCCGTGAAGTCTGATGACTTCCTTGAAAAACAAGTTCGCAATATGAGCTGCATCACTGTGTTTCTGGCATGGTATGAAATGTGCCATCTTTGAAAATCTGTCTACTACCACAAAGATCGAATCATAGCCTCTATGTGTTCTTGGCAGTCCCAATATAAAATCCATGCTCACTGTGTCCCACGACCTTTCTGGTATGGGTAATGGTTGGTATAACCCTATGTCCTGTCTTTTCCCTTTTGTGTATTGACAAATTTTGCACCTGTCTACAAATATCTTGACATCTGTCCTCATTCCTGGCCAAAAATATGAGCCATTCAACTTTGAGAACGTCTTATCATGACCGAAGTGTCCGGCCAATCCTCCACTATGTTTTTTCTTTAGCAAATTCTCCCTCATGGAGCATTTTGGAATACAAAGTTGATTTCCCCTAATAACAATCCATCTTGGATCATATATTTGGTCCATTGGTTTCTGTCCCTGAGAATTGTATTCTCAGACGCCTCATACGCTTCCTTAAAATCTGGGTCATCCCTGTACATTTCTTTGAGGTTATCAAAACCTAAAGTTTTGACTCTGAATTCCTGCATAAGCAAACATTTCCTGCTCAAAGAATCAACAACTTTGTTAGCAGTTCCAGAAATATGCTTAGTTACAAAAGTAAAATTCTGCATGAATTCAACCCATTTAGCATGTTTTTGGTTCAACTTCTCCTATTGAGTCACGAATTGTAAAGATCACTGTACAAAACAAACTCTTTAGGAACCAAATAATGTCTCCATTTCTTTAGTGTGTGTATGACTGCATAAAATTACTTGTCATATGTTGAGTACTTGATCTTTGCTTCATTCAGTTTTTCACTGAAGTATGCGATCAACCTGTCATCTTGGCTTAAGAATGATCCAATTGCAAATCCACTCGCATCACACCTAACCTGGAATGTATTGCTAAAATCTGGCAAAACCAAAATTGGTTGTTCCGTGATCTTCTTCTTCAGCAGGTTGAAACTCTTCTCTGCTTCTTCTGTCCAGTGAAAAGATTTGTGTCTTTTCTTCACCATATCCATCATTGGTGCACTAATCCCACTGAAATTTCGGATGAATTTCCTATAGAAACTTGCCAAACCATGGAAGCTTCAAACTTCAAACACACTCTTCGGCGATGGCCAACTCTTAATAGCATTTACCTTTTCCGGGTCCATATTCAGCTCATTTGCAGAGATAACAAAACCCAAATAAATGAGTTATGTCCTCATAAATGATGATTTCTTCACATTAATCAACAATTTCTCTTGCTGCAATCTTCTCATCACTATAGCTAAATGCTTTAAGTGTTCTGCTTCTGTTTTACTTAAAATTAATATATCATCAAGATATACAATTACGAATTTCCCTATGAAATCCTTCAGGACTTCATTCATCAATCTCATGAAAGTACTGGGTGCATTTGTTAAGCCAAATGGAATAACAAGCCATTCATACAACCCCTCATTTGTCTTGAATGTTGTCTTCCATTCATCACCTTCTCTCATTCGAATATGATGATATCCACTTTTCAAATCAATCTTTGAAAAAAATCTTGCTCCACTCAAGCAATCCATCAAGTCATCCATCCTTGGCAATGGAAATCCATATCTGATGGTAATCTTATTGATTTCCCTTGAGTCTGTACACATCCTCCAGCCTCCATCTTTCTTTGGGATGAGAAATGTTGGAACAACGCATGGAATCAAGCTTTCTCGAATCAATCCTATGTTTATTAAGTCTTGTACCTGTCTCTTAACTTCTTCATTTTCCCGCGGCATCAATCTGTACATGGCTTTGTTTGGTAAACTGGCTCCAGGTATAAGATCAATGTGATGGATTATACTCCTGGTCGGTGGCAAAGAACATGGTAGTTCGTCCACTACTATATCAATGAACTCTTCCAACAACTTATGGATTTCCTCTGGTAAATCATCCACTCTTGTACTGGTCAAAACAATTCTAGGCTTCCTGACCACAATAAATTGCATGTATTCCTTCTTTTTAACCTCTTTAAGAAGTTCCTTCCCACTCATGAGAAGTACAGTGTTGCTCACCTCTGGTTTCACTTCTTTGTCCTTGATCGGCAACAACATGTGCGTTCTCCCATTTGTTTCCAGGGTGTATGTGTTCTTTCTCCCATCATGAACCACATTCCTGTCATATTGCCACAATATACCCAACAATAGATGACAAACATCCATGGGAATGACATCACATAATATTTCATCCTTATATCCTCCTATTTTAAATTCAACTAAACATTGTTTAGTGACATTTACATAATGTCCTTTTTGTAGTCACAAGACTCTGTATGGGCTTGGATGTATGATAGTCTCTAGCTCCAGCTTTTCTACCATCTCTATAGATACGAGATTGTCTGTGCTACCGCTGTCCACTATGACTTTGCATACCCTGTATTTGGTTTTGCATGCAGTCTGAAATAGACTGTTTCTTTGGGTTGGGTTCTCTGCCTCCTTCTCTAGCTTCAAGAGAACTTTCCTCATCATTAAGGATATTCTGCCCTCAACATCTTCTGTCTCAACATTCTTTCCTTGTGCCTTGGCAATGTGAGTTTCACCACCATCTTTCTTCTTATCTGGACACTCATAAGATTTATGTCTGATCTTTCCACAGACAAAGCATTTCACTTCACCGCCTCTGCCTCTTCCTCTTCCTCTGGCTCGAGGAAAAGTGTTTCTATCAACATACTTCCCTCTCTGTGAACTTCCGCCTCTCTCAGGTTGAGTTTGAGGTTTCTTTCCTTCTTCTTTAGGTTTCTGAGTCCTATCTTGGGCAATTGTTTTTCCTCTGGATTAACTTCTTCCTCGTCCTCTTTGACCTTTCTTTCGGCTCAACTTCTCTTTAGATTTCAGAGCCATCTGATAAGCATCTTCCACATTTTGAATGATCATCATGCTCATCTCATATTGGATGTCATATCACGGACCATTCATATACCCGACCAACCTTTTCATCATCGTTTTCCTGATGACCTGCTCTGATGTTTATCTTGTAGAACTCTTCAGTGTATTCTTTCATTGACATCAACTTCTGTCTCAAATTCTACATCCTCCAAAACATAGTAATTTGATGATCCTTGGTTATGAATTTGGCTTTCATCTTTGCAACCATTTTATCCAAGCTTTTGATTTTATGCTTGCCTTTGTAGCGTCTGTCAGCCTGCAGTTCATCCCACCATAGTGTTGCATGCCCTTTAAGTCTAGTGACATCATGTTTGACCTTCTTATCTTCCTCGACATCCTCATAGTCGAATTATTTATCCAGATCTCTAATCGAGTCTGGAATCTCTTCAACATCTAAGTTTCTCTCATACATGGGAATGTCCATTTTTTCTCTGGAACCTATCCTTGAAACAACCCTGATTAGGCGTTCGTCTACAACATATTCAACTGCAACTTCTTCTCCTTCGGTTCCCACTTCATTTTCACTTTCAACCTCGCTGATATCCCCAGTGTCGACTGTGCGCCTCTGTGTTGTTTCCATGGCATCAAGCCTAGCACGTAGTTCATGCATTTCCCTTTCCATTGTTGGATCAGGCATTGGCCTATCTCTTCTTCTCGGTGGCATGGATGTAAAATGTTCCTCTTTTCTCTACTACAGAAAGAAAAGACTTGTTCTACAGCTCTGATACCACTTGGTGTGTATCAGAGTACTCTTCTTCCTCCTGCTTCCTCCGTCTACAATATACAAACAGAGTCAAGCTCTTATACCACTTAGTGCATATCAGAGTACTCTTCTTCCTCCTGCTTCCTCCATCTGCAATATACAAACAGAGTTAGGCTCTGATACCACTTGACGTAGACCCCCAACCCTCAGGCCGAGATCCACTCAGGATCATTCTAAATCTGCCCTCTTGAGTCTGATTGACTCTTTGATTTTCCCCACAGGAAACCCCTCACACACTCGACGGTGTATCCATAGGTCCTTATGAGTATTCCCCGCGTGATCAAACACCAAGCATCACTCAAATCTCCTGACCTCAATAATATGATCGCACCCTTTTCCAGATCGGGATTTTGGGTTTCGCAATATCGTGATTCCTGTTGTCGAGCTTCTTGTCTCTTCAACCTCCGAAACCCAAAATTCCAAATTGCCAAAACCTTTGGCCACGTCCTCCTCCATAGTTGTATCGCGTTTCACGACTTCGAGAATTCGAGAGCAAGGAATCCTAATCCTTTGTCTTCTAAAGTGTCAAAATGTCGAATTTCGATGTGTTCAGCAAAGGTTGGCCTCCAACAGGAATTTTCGTCAATTCAGAGTTTCGGACTTCGCGAATCCTGATGCAAGGCTCCCGACTCTTCAAACTCCAAAACCCCGAAACGATCAACAAGGTTTGACTCCACCTATTGATGAAGACACGCCACCTATCCACTCCAACGTTGTCTATCTCTAACGTGGACTCTCGCCACCTTTCACTCTTCCCAGTTTTCCGGACTTGAACAAGCCTTCAACTATCGTTCCTCTACCACTTCGAAACCCCGAATTTCGAATTGACGCCTTCTACGGAATCAACAATTGATAGCCTCCCTTTAGATCCAACGGCCCACGTTATTTCAGGCTTCCGAGTACTGGAAGTTAGAGATTCTCGATTTCAAACTACTGTCTCCTCGGGTTCCTGAACCCCGAAACATCAAAATGCCGAAACGCCACTTCACAATATTTTGTGTTTCGCAACTCCGGGGTTTTTCAATGCAAAGGCCTCTGGCTCCTTGCCATCAAGATTTTCGGTATTCTGAATCCTGAATTACCGAAAACCTAAAATTCTTCACTTAACAATTCTTTCCGCGATTCGGGAGTTAGAGTGACCAAGGAGTTTGGCTTACACTCCGGACTTACGAACTCCGATTTGTCGAAATGATCCTAACAACTCCACTATCACGATCAACGATCCACGTTGAGTCTTACCTACCGAAGGGTGGATTCATCCAACACTTAACCTCTTTGAAGATTCACTAAATCCCATGGTCCTCGCAACTTTGCGAGTTCTCCACAGAGAATTTCAACCGCTCGTTCCTTCCTTGAAGACTTCTGCGAATTGAACCAATGTTCCTCGTATGAACTTAACTTATACAAAGTGACTTCGCTCCATCACCCTTTTAACACTTTAAAGGCACTAACCCTCCTGAGATTTCACTTGCAAACTTGAGTCTCAAAAGGACTCTTGCACGCACTCCTTGTGACGATCTTTCAAATACTTCTAAGTATTTGATTCTTTGACTTTGTGCACTCTCTACAACAACAGTCCTTTACTCTTCAACCTTAGTTGATAAATTCTAAGACTTCAACTAGCCTGCGCACACCTTGCACGGCTCCTATGCTTCACCTGCACTTCTGATGGAATGAGAAAAATGGTATCTCTCCTAAGCTTTATGAGATAAAACTCAGACTCCTTGTCAATGCACACCTTGCGGACGTTTCAATGCATTCCTTGCAGGAATTTCTCTCACTCAGGAAGAGAAAGAATTGAAACTCATTCTCTCTCTCTCCCAGACTTCAGACATTTAGCATGAAATCATACATTCAACACAGTATTAAAGCAAATGCATAACAGAGAGAATAAAACAAATGTAAGCATACCATTCACCATGTATAAACATAAAACATCATAACACCATGAAATCCGATTCAAAGCTTCATATATTAATTCAAATCTCTTGTACATGGATTCTTCTTTTTAACTCTCTGCTACAGCTCTCTTCTTCTATCCTATGCTAATGATAAAATCACTACTATGATACAAAGGCGAGGTTGTCTATATATGTTTTCCCTCCTACTCTTCTAAACTATTTAATCTATTAATTCAAACCTACCTACTTTCATTAACTGGGCTTAAATGCCTTTTACATTGACATATGAGAGAAAATCGCTCACGATCTATTTACAACAGCCAGATATCAATGCAAGTACACTTCTAACTANAAATGCCTTTTACATTGACATATGAGAGAAAATCGCTCACGATCTGTTTACAACAGCCAGATATCAATGCAAGTACACTTCTAACTACTACATTAATATCCACTTCTTAAATTTTTCAAAAATATTTCAAAATGTACAAAACGTGTGCTGCACTTTTCCCAATTGTCTTCCGCCTTCATGCTCGCTTGGTTGGCTACTTACGATGCTCTTGCATCATCGATCAAGTGAAATGAACTGAGTTATGAAATCATGAGAGGGGAGTCATATAAGGGTTTTTTTTCCAGTGGAGAATATTTATCATCATCATCATTAGGATCACTATCTTTATTGTGGTCCATGAAACATGATCTCCTCGAGTTACCCCTAGGTGAGAGAGGGGGTAATTGGTCTAACAAAAAAATCCTAAACTAAGAAAGCCAAAAAGTGCAATAGGTGAAGAGAAATAAAGTCAAAATCCAAAATACAAAGCTTGAGAAATTCCACCTTGCTATAAGGGCAATTCCCATAGTCCCTAGCTTGTCTATGAATATCTAAAGAAAAAAGGATGTGTTTGATAAAATGAACACATACAGAAAAATACAAAAGGGGCTATTAAGAAACAGTGTGGAGGATAGGTAACTCAATTCCTAATCTCCCTCTTAAAGGCTATTGTATAAAATATCCTATCTCATGAAATCTAGATGAATAAAATAACAAAACCTATACATATAAATGACTTTGAATGTCATCACATGAAGTCTTCCCCTTCCCATTTTCATAAATATTCATAACATTACCCATATTTCACTTGTACTCGGAAAATACTTTTTGTCCTAGGTCTTATCACATGTATAAGGGTTAACATTGTTCCCCTTTGGTAAAACTTAGGAAAATATTAAAACTAACCCTTATTGTTATGTTGTGCTAAGAGAGATCACAAGGTGTGTATCACCTAATGGATTGTAAGAATCTAGAAACATCACTCCAAGTGGATACCTTGCATTGGGATCTGTGTGCCATGCCTCAAGATCCATGAAACTACATTGGGATTCATTATATTCCCTTGGGACACATGTACTCATATTTGATCATATCTACATACATTGGGATTCATGCCATTTTCCTTGGCATCTATGTACTACATTGGRATATGGTCATTGCTTTGGGATCTATGGCAATGCATCATGCCATGACAAGGATGCCATGTCATCACATCTACCACGTGTACCACTTAGACTTGGTCATGTTTCTCAGTTGAAAAATGTACTCACACACGTGCAATATGTTTYGTCCTTGGCCCACACCTGGGAGACTTTGATGCATTTAAGAAGGTAGTTACAAGTTGTTGGAGTGGTTACATGTGGTTATGTTGACCATGTGATGATGTGGCATTGACCACAATGATTTACTTTAGGAATTTCCTTATTGAGGAGGTCACACATGCCATCACACATTGGATTATACCTTAGACATCCCACACGTGTGTGGTGATGTCATAAACTTGGATTTTGTCATTTCATCTTTGGACCATTTCCTAGCTCTTGGGAGTTGTTATAGGATTGATTGAGGCATTGGACCATGTTTGATGTGTTCTTCATTCATTGTTGGGGCATTGGCACACTTATTGAGTAGGTGAACTTCTTCTGGGCCTTCTTAGCCCACATGCGTGGCCCCATATCGTTGTATTTGACCATTTTGAGAGGGGCACTCATGTATTGGAGGGTTTTGAAGGATACTTTGTCCCATTTCTGTATTTTTCCCATGGTTTTGACTTGGGACAATGGTTTTTGTTCATGGTTTTGAGCTAGCACTTGGTATTATTCATTGTAATGAGGAGTCTCCTTAATTATAAAAGGAGGAGGCCTTTCTCATTTTCAAGGTTGGATATTAATGATAAAACTTGCCTAAATAAGTTCTTGAGTATCTATACATTTTTCATGTGATGTTTTAGGCTATTTTTTAAGGGTTTGCATAGATTATGTTTTAGTATTATTAAAGGACAGAGCTACTACAAGGACAAATAAGTGCATCTTGCTCCACTTGGAGGGGTATAAAAGGTATAGCTTTCTTATGTTAGATCCCTTTGAAAATTGAAGATTTTGTTATTTTCATTGAGGTAGGACGTATAGGGGCTCTTCCTCTTGCAAATGGCCATGATTTGATATCTCCTTAGTAGTACATGGAGAGACTCCCTAGAGGATCTGGGATCTATGGTAAATTCTAACAAATGTGCCTATTTTCATTGCATAATTGTCTCATATCATAAACTTAAACTTGCACTCTTTTCATTGATCAAAGGAACCTAATGAATCAAATTGATTTTGATGTCCTTATGCTTTGATAACAATAGTTCCTTGTTACAAGCTCATTAGTTATCTTTGACATATAATGATAAATGATATGGTGAATGATGCTACATTGCTTTGATTACTTTGGCATTCATATTGTTCTAATTTGAAGCAATATAAATACCTCATGTTTCCAAGCACTTTTTAATTAGCATTATTATCCAAGTATAACATTTCATAAGCTCATTGATATTTTGAAATTTTCTTCAGTCGTACTTAGATGTGTTTTTCCCTTGAGAGAAGATAGTGTTGATCTTTCCAAACCCTTAGTCAAACATCGAAATATGTTGATTCAGATATGGCAGGTGATAAAGATAGCAGGAGGAGCACCACAGGGTATGTTTTTACTATAGGTGGAACAACAGTAAGTTAGATTTCAAAACTTCAAAAGGTTGTTGCACTTTCAACAACATAGGCAGAGTATGTTGTTGCTATAGAGGCTAGTAAAGAGATGATTTGGTTACAGAGGTTTATGGAGGAATTGGGAAAGAAGCAAGATAATAACAGGTTGTACTGTGATAGTGAGAGTGTCATTCATCTTGCAAATAACTCAGCCTTCCATTCAAATACTAAGCATATACAGATCAGATACCATTTCATACGATCCGTCTTGGAAGATGGACATTTGAAGTTGGAAAAGATACACACTAACCGGAATCCTACAGACATGTTAACTAAGGGAGTAACTAGGGAGAAACTGAGTTCATGCTCAGTTTAATTTGGTCTTCAAGCATGAATATGAAGATGATAAATTTTCCAATTCCAAGAAGGTTCATAGTCCAGCAGATACAACAATAGTGGAATTGTTGAGATTAGTCTCCAAGTGGGGGATTGTTGGTTGTGCAGCCTGATTATCTTCCTGATTCAGAGGTCTTTTGTTTTTCAGCTATGTTTATACCCCATGAAAAATTTACACCCCAAAATAATGTACACTCCTCTATGAAAGGGAGTGCAGAGGGGGGTTACCCCCTCTACAGGATCCATCCCCCCAGCTGGGGGGTCCGGGCAGTCCCCCGGTGGGGGTTCGGGGGTGAAGGCCTCGAAAGAAAACTTGTCTTGTAAATGTATATGTTGGATCATGTTGTCATTGATGCCAATGGTTTGATTATTTTGGAGATTGTTGGATCATATGTCATTGATGTAAATGGTTTGGTTTGATTGATGTCATTGATTGATGTCAAGTAATTGATTGGTTGACGATTGATGGACAATGAATATGCATTGATGAGAATGATAGATGTCCAGGTGGAAACCAATTCATGCCCTTGATGAGAATGATAGATGTCCAAGTGGAAACCAATTGATAAATATGGATCATTGATATGATGCCCTTGATAAGAATGATAGATGTCCAAGTGGAAACCAATTGATAAAGATGGATCATAGATATGATGCATTGATGAAGATGGATCAATGAGTTGTCATTGATACATTATGCATAGTTTATATATATGATGCAGTGGTGAATTGATGCAAAGATGAATTATTATTGTCTTATCATGGTTGATAAGGTGCACAAATGGATGGACTCCAAAGTGGTCCCCTTATGGTGAAAGCCCTCACGGGAAGATGCTTTATGGATTGAGTTATCCTAGAAGAATGGTTGGAGGAACCATGCTTGCATGTGGATTAATGAGATGAATATCAATGAAGTTGTTGGTGAAACTATCCTAGATGGATAGTGCTTGACATGTCATTTCCGATGGTATGTGGAATGTCACATAACTCCTCACGGTTTGAGAGTTATGGCTCTACGAAGTTGAAGGATCCCCATATGATGGCTTGAAGCCCCAAAAGGTCAAAGAAGTCAAAGTACTTGGAAAGAAGAAATCATTATTTAAATGATAAAGTAAAGTGACAAAATCAAGAAAGATTATTTAAATGATAAAATTAAGTGACAAAATCAAGAAGGAATATTTAAATGATAAATTATTGGAGAACTTTCTATTCATGGAAAGTGGTTAACCCTAAAATAAGGAAAATAGGTTAAGTGACCTAGAAATGGGTTAAGTAACCTAAAAATGGGTTAAGTGACCTAGAATATGAAAGTATAAATGAGAAGCTAGGATCTCTTGTAAAATGTACATTTTTTTTTGGCAAGAATCCTTTTTGTGGATCAATGGAGAGCTTCTTGTGAATATCTTGTGGAGTATTGATGGAGAGCTTCTTGTTAGAGAATCTTATTGATGTGGATATCTTGAGCATGCTTGAAGATATATTCTGAGGAAGAGAGCGAGAAGAGGATCTCATGGATGCATCAAAGTTTCGGCAATGTCGGATATCTTGATGGAAAAAGTCTCGAATTCACAGAAAACCCTATTTTTTTATGTCCACGCGGGTTCTCTGTGTATAGGGTGCGTGTACATGGGGGCTGGTTGTGTATAAGGTGAGTGTACATGCGATTGACTGTGTGCTGGGAGCGTGGAGTGGATAAAATCATGGAGATTTTTGTTTGAGTTGTTGTCAAGCTCTTGGATGATGAGGAAGATTATAGATCTGCATTCTATGGCCTCAGATCTATCACTGAGACACTGGTATGGTTACATTATTATCTTGATGGATACTATTGTTTGATGTGTTGTGAATGCTTAGGGAATTCTTGGTATGGCTTCTATGATGTGGTTCAGTTTGGTT
>SNQJ01S0011260.1:104697-119282 GCA_010110895.2 Picea sitchensis | reverse complement strand
CTAAATGGGTTTCCAACATTTTGGATTCCTTTTGTACAAGGAGTGTGTGCAAGAAGCAAGTTACCCAAGTTTGATAAGTTATGGGCAGATTGCACACACAAAGAATCTAGACTTGCAGACCAACATAAGAGATTAATTGTTGACGAAGAGGAAGCTCTTATAGTTCAAAAGAACAAAAGAAGGTCCTTCAGAAGGAACAATAAAGAAGCTAACTCCATAAGAGTTCCAGACAAGAAGAAAGATGTTTCAAAGATTAGATGCTACAACTGTCAAAAGTTGGGACACTTTTCCTATGACTATCCTCAAGGAAAAGGGAAAAGAAAGCATCAAACACATGTGGCAAAGGAAGAGGAATCTCCTCCCTCAAAGAAAGATTTAGCAGAAATTAAGGATTATGCACTTTAAGTTGAAGATAGTTGATTTGAAGAAAGATAGAAAATGGTGGAGTCTGTGGAGCCTCCCCAAACAAAAACAAAAGATAAGTATTCATGTTTATTTCTAGTATCGTGTTTACTTCAATAATTTATCATTACACGTTAGATTTTTGTGAGAATGTTAATTAAACTCATTTTACTTCAGTGTCTATGTAGACTTATGAAGGAAGTACCAAAGAAGAGGATGAAGAAACAGATAACATATTTATTTCATGTATGATCACTCATGAGAGTGACAAAGAAAGCATACTGTAAGTAAGTTTACAAGTCTCGAAAGAAAGAACTTATGTCGTGAATTGTAGAATTTAGTTAACACGACAAGGACATTTGATATGGTGACAGTCAGTGAAGACCAGACAATATTCGATATTTATATAGGAGCAGGAGGCTCCTAAAGATGCAAAACAAAAGTATTCAATATGAAGAAAAAGATGGATACTCAGATATAGTGGATGAGATGCAGGTAACTACAGGTTGCTCCAGTACCGTTCTTATAGATGCAGAGGGAGCAGGTTGATCCAGTATGAAGATAGAAAGAAAGAAATATTCGAACTCAAGAAGGCACCTAGGATATTACAGAAGAAAACTTCAAGGATGATGACTAGAAGCTATTAGCTTGGTGCAAGAGGGAGCCATGTCTCTGATTTCGAAATGGAGGATCATGATTTGGTACAGTTAGGAAAGCAGATGGATGGTGCCTAGCAGATGGGTAGCATGGTATTATTGTATATTTTTAATGACAAAATTAGAAATATTTCATTCACACATTTCGTCAAACACTTAACAACCTAGAGATAATTGTCTTCTTAAATTTCAGAAATGCATACCCACATTCATAAATTTCCATAAGAAAAAATACACATTGTTAAGGAAAATATGAAGAGGAAATACACAATGGAAAACAACCCATAACTCACATAAATTTAGGCAAATGCCAGGGAAAAACCCAATGTGGGTAAACCCAACGAGAGAGAGAGAGATATTATTATTTTTCTTCAAGAAAGTTTAGAACAGCATCAATAACACTTTTCATCCAGGATAAATACCTCTTACAGCACAAAAATTGTCCCCCACAAATATGTCTTGAAAACCATGCCACAGTCCATACAACTGTATAGATTTGCTGAAAGTTGGCACCTTGAAATTTGTGCCACAACAAGAAATTGTACCTTGCCTTCTATACAGTCATCCTCCTTCAAAAAATTCTTCAAGGGTTTCCTAAAAAACCATGACCAAGCTTGCCTCAGTTTTCGTGCCTCAAGAATGTTGTTGTATGGCATGTATGGGTTCATACAGTACGACATGTCCCAACAAATATCACTACAACAAATCAAAACAGAAAATGCCTCCTTGGGATTTGTGCCCTAGATCTCTTGGGAATCATGCCCTTCTTGATGCTCACTTTCCTCTCTCAAGCAATCTCTCAACTCAACTCCTCTCGTCTTCTCCAGTGTGTTCTTCTCACATCCCTAAGCATGTATATGTACTTTTCTCTTTTCCCAAGAAACCCTAACTTACATAACCAACTCAATCTAATGGTTATCATAAGTCTAATCCGAGGGCTCATATTTAATGCTCCTCATTAATTACAAAATAAGTAATAAGTTCTCATTAAATACTTTTTGGATCCCACAACTTAAAATCAATTTAAGTTATAAAGTACATTCACTTTATAAAAGAACTTTATTTAAAAATTCACTTTACAAATAAAACATATCTAGGAATTATGACTTTATGTCCCCCCCATGACAAAACACAAAAAACATGAATGAGGACATCCCTTGTTATATTTCAACACTCCCTCTTAATGAGGGATGTACTCATTTCCATCTCCATCATCTGGTCCCATCATACTATGCTCTGTAGGAGCTCCCTCTGAACCTAGAGCCATCCACAACACCTGCACATAACTCGAACTAGAAGATCTTCTCCTGTCAGCCTCTTGGAACCATGAGCTCACTTCATCTTGAGCATTGGTTCGATCAACCTGGTTGAGCCTTCTGCTAGTGCTCAGAAGAGACTCACTCTCTTCTCTTGGAATGAAAGACTGATACCTTGGCACCACTGCAGTCTCAAAAGCCTCCTCATGCTCCTCATCCGACGCTGAATCACACATCATAGGCTATCCTCTCAACATATACAACCTATCCACCTGGTTTACCGATTCCCTGCAGCTCTACCAGATCCACTCCCTCTCTGTAGATAAATACATATTCCCTCTTAAACAATATGCAATATCCTACATCCTCCAAGGCTGAGATTGAGAGAAAGTTAACACTCAACCTTGGAACAAAGAGAACTCCATCAATCTCCAAGAGTCCCCAAAACTCGAGTTGGAATCTGACATTCCCAACTCCACGTACAACTCTCGCCATACCACCTTCATTTAGCACCTGTCGGCCAGGACCAATCTCTGTGAAGTCTAGGAACACTCACCAGATTCCTATCATGTGGTTAGAGGCTCCGATATCCATAATCCATCTGACATCACCTCTGAATCCTCCGTTGTCGATACTGGAAACTAGGGTAACCAAAGAAAAGTCCCTGTCGAACTTTGAAGAAAAGTCATCTATGGTTGTTGTAGTAGTTGTCTCAGGCCCCTATGACTCCTTCTTCTTCTTCCTCTCAGTACATTGAGAGGCAAGGTTCCCCAACTGGTTACAACAAAAGCATCTGACTTTACTCAAGTCCCTTCTAGAACTTCCTTTCTTCTTGCTCTTTGCCACAAGAGCAACATTCTCATTAGCTCTGTCTATCTTTTGATCACTGCTCTAATATCTTTCTCGGATATCCTCCTGAATGAAATCATCCCACGGTCTGCTCCAATCTGGCAGATGCTCACGACCCACCACTCACTTCACGAAGACTTCCCAATCTTTGGTGAATCCATTTAAGGCTATCCTCACCAACTCATAATCGGAAACTACCTCTCCAATAGCTGCCAGCTCATCTTTAACTTGAGCCACCCAGGTAAGATAAGAAGAGACACTCTCCTCCTTACCCATATTGGTATCATGCAACTTAGCCTTCAAGGCCATCTTCCGGTTCTCGGTCTTCGCCTCGAACAAGTTCTTAAGTGCTTCCCACATCTCCTTAGCAGTCATTTTCTTAGCCAAGTGTGGGATAAGGTGATCCTTCACCCGATCCAGAATAATCCTCTGAGCTCTGGCTTCCTTGACCTCATGCAAGTCCAAAGCAACAGGATTTTTTGCAGGAGCTGCTACAAAAAAGCTGACATAGCTATAGATCTTGTTCTCCTTGAGAATGGCTGACAAATGAACCTTCCAGTGCAATTAGTTGGAAATGTTATCCAACCGATCCTCATATCTAATGCTTGCAACCATATTCCCTGTCACAACTCAAGGAAAACAATCACACCTTTTTTCCCAAATATCACACTTCCCACTGTCAGAGACAAAGATCTGATACCATGTAGATTTTTAATGACAAAATCAAAAATATTTCATTCACACATTTCGTCAAACACTTAGCAACCTAGAGATAATTGTCTTCTTAAATTTCAGAAATGCATACCCACATTCAAAAATTTCCATAAACAAAAATACACATTGTTAAGCAAAATATGCAGTGGAAATACACAATGGACAGCAACCCATAACTCACAGAAATTTAGGCAAATGCCAGGGAAAACCCCAATGTCGGGAAACCCAACGAGAGAGAGAGATTTTATTATTTTGCTTCAGGAAATTTTAGAACAGCATCAATAACACTTTTCAGCCAAGAAAAATACCTCTTACAGCACAAAAACTATCCCCCACAAATCTGTCTTGAAAACCGTGCCACAGTCTGTACAACTGTACGGATTTGCTGAAAGTTGGCACCTCGAAATTCATGCCACAATAGGAAGTTGTACCTTGCCTTCTGTACAGCCGTCCTCCTTTAGAAAATTCTTCAAGGGTTGCCTCAAAAACCATGCCCAAGCTTGCCTCGATTTTTGTACCTCAAGAATGCTATTGTACGGCTTATATAGATCTGTACAGTATGGCCTATCCCAGCAAATATCACTGCAGCAAATCAAAACAGAAAATGCCTCCTTGGGATTTTCACCCTAGCTCTCTTGGGAATCATTCCCTTCTTGATGCTCACTTTCCTCTCTCAAGCAATCTCTCAACTCAACTCCTCTCATCTTCTCCAGTGTGTTCTTAACACATCCCTAAGCATGTATATGTACTTTTCTCTTTTCCCAAGAAACCCTAACTTACATAACCAACTCAATCTAATGGCTATCATAAGTCTAATCTGAGGTCTCATATTTAATTCTCCTCATTAATTACAAAATAAGTAATAAATGCTCATTAAATTTTTTTGGGTCCCACAACTTAAAATCACTTTAAGTTATAAAGTACATTCACTTTATAAAAGAACTTTATTTAAAAAGTCACTTTACAAATAAAACATATCTAGGAATTATGACTTTATGTCCTCCCCATGACAAAACACAAAAAACATGAATGAGGAGATCCCTTGTTATATTTCAACAATTATACCATTGAAAGATTTTATACCATAAGAGATTCTTTTAGATCCCATAGCTAGACCTTCATAGAGAAGAAAAAGACCTTTGTAGAGAAGGAATGAGCAATCCCACAGGTAGACCTTTGTAGAGAAGGAAGAGACCTTTGTTGAGAAGGGGAATGAGAAATTTTCCAAGGTTGGCCTCTGTCCAAGTGTTGAGTTTTGGATACTCTAGGGACATGCTAGAATACCCTCATAGAGAGGGGTGTGACCACCCTCGTAGAGAGGGGTGTGACCACCCTTGTAGAGAGGAATGTGGATGTTTCTCCAAGGGGTAGCGAGTAGATACTCTCCTCTAGCCAAGGATTGAGTAGTCTGGAACACAAACCTTGACCATGTGGAATGGTTAGTTGGCTATTGAGGTTTGTGTTGTGATCCTGAACGGATCATGGAAAGGGAGTCTAGTCTTGCCCAGGCTAGCATCTTAGCTTCTCTAGTTCATGTGGGATGACTAGGAGTGAAGTAATGGTAGTACTTCTCCCTAGTGGATGGGTGAGATAGATGACTACAAGAGAAGGGAGAACATAAAAGGAATGGAAAAACTCATAGGACATATTCTGTGTGAAGATAAGAAAGAAGTATCTTCTGTGTGAAGAAGAAAGAAAGAAAGAGTATCTTCTGCACGAAGATAAAGAGAACAAAATTTTTGATGATTTATAGATATGCCAGTCAGTGATCATGATGCCAGATGACCAAGTGTATGCCTCTAGTTATCCAGTTAATGATGTTACCCAGTTGATGATGTTATCCAGTTGATGATGTTACCTAGTTGATAATGTTTCCCAGTTGATGATGTTATCTAGTGGATGTTGCTACCTAGTTGATGTCGACATCCAGTGACCTATCAAAAAATAAAGAATATCCTTCTTGTTAAGAGGGAGTGTTAAATAATTGTGTATCTGCAAAGAATATTCTTATCCCATTTTGTGGATAAAGATAAAATATAGTTATTATTGATTAGATCAATCCCCTTTTGTGGATTGATCATGTTGGTCATTGTAATTGACCAAATCCCCTTTTATGGATTGGTCAAACCCTAATTGTAATAGGCTAAATAAGAAGTTGTCCCCAGAATATATTAAACAGGCCCCAGAATATATTAAAGGTGGTTATAACCACCTAGAAGAAGAAGTCGGCCCTGCTAGTGAAGAGACACTTCCACACGTGCCAGAATTGTATAAATAAGAGAGACCAGTGCCTCATTTGAACACACATTCATCTCACTCATCTAGTGCGCAAGTTTTGAAGGAAGATGCAGTTGTTGGTTGTTGGAAGAAGGAAGAGAGAGAGGCGTGTTGCTCAGTGTTGGATATTCTCTGTTGTCTGGTTCATAATCTTGGCATTGTATTGGCTATCTATATTAAGTAAGTTTTGTTGGGTTTTCTTCCCCTTGAGGGTTTCCCAGGATAAATTCTTGTGTACTCTTGTGATTTTGTTTCTCTCAGTGATCCTGTCTTTGCTATTGTTATCTAGTAAATTGAAAGTAGCCTAATAATAGCAAAAACTTTAACACTGCTACTCATGCATTATGTTTTGAAGGTTCATAAACTGTTCTACAGGGATATGTTGATTAAGATATGGCTGGTAATAAAGATAGTAGGAGGAGCACCACAGGGTATGTTTTTACTATAGGTGGAACAGTAGTAAGTTGGATTTCAAAACTGCAAAAGGTTGTTTCACTTTCAACAATGGAGGCAGAGTATGTTGTTGCTACAGAGGCTAGTAAAGAGATGATTTGGTAACAGAGGTTTATGGAGGAATTGGGAAAGAAGCAAGAGAATAAAATACTGTACTGTGACAATGAGAGTGCCATTCATCTTGCAAATAACTCAGCCTTCCCTTCGAATACTAAGCATATACATCTCAGGTACCATTTCATATTATCCATCTTGGAAGATGGACAAAAGAGGAAGTTACAACAGGTGTGTTGTAGGTTGTATCCCTTCATTTACTGGATAATAATAAAGGAAGGACCTAGAAATTTCTCTAATGTAAGTAGCCCACACTAGGTGAGCCATGCATATCTGTGTCTCTATTGTATTGTGTATCTTTTGTGTTTTATTTTTGGACTTATTTTTTTTATTGCTCCACGATATTGTTTTTCTAATCATTGGTATTAGAGAGAAAGGTAACTCGTAGGAAAAGACGATTCTTGGTTCGAGTGGGAGCAATGGCAGAAGATGGAAAGTTTAGGGTCAATAAATTTAACAGCCAAAACTACCAGTTATGGAAGATGCAGATGGAAGATTATTTATATCAGAAGGATTTATTCCTACCATTAGGTGAAATAGCAAAGAATTCAATGACCATGAAGGATGAATAATGGGATGTTATTGACAAAAAGGAACTAGGAATGATACAACTAAGTCTGGCAGCATCGGTGGATTTCAATATTTCGAAAGAAAATAAAATGAAGGAGTTGATGGACGCATTGGCTAAACTGTATGAAAAACCCTCGGCACCCAATAAGGTATTTCTAATGAAGATATTATTTAATATGAATATGTCAGAAGGTGTGTCTATTGCAGATCATTTAAATGAATTTAGTACAGTTACTAATCAACTAAGTTATGTAAAACTGTACGTTGATGATGAGGTCACGACTCTTCTAATCTTATGCTCATTGCCAGAAAGATGGAATATATTGGTCATGGTTGTAACTAACTATGTCTCTGGCTCAAATACTTTAAAATTTGATGATGTTGTTGGTGTTATCCTTGTTAGCCTATGGCTTACCTTTACCAATCACTAAGTCTAAATTGTCACCTATATTTGTATTATTCATTTAGGATATTAGTAATATATCCTCAAGTGACGACTAATGATTTAGTAAAGATTTTCTAGCCTAGTCATCATGCATGATTTTAGGATCTAGAGAAAATCTCTCTATGAGGTGGCATCACCCATTGTACTATAAATATGTAACATTGGAGTGAATACAATTAGTGTTGGCCAGTGAGCCTTTTTCGCCATGTTGTTGTTCTTGTTTATGTTTTATCAATTGGTATCAGAGCTCTTATGGTCTTAAGGGCCTAATAGCTTCACCGGTGAGGATTTCAAACTCAAGACGCTTCTCAACAACAACAAAATGAAGATCCACAATCATTTGGATGCGCAATGTTAGATATTGAAGATACATGAATCAGAATGAGAGTTGTTGCAAGACTGTTCACCACAAATTCATCTTATTACACAAGGGAGACATTTAGTCTTGCACATAACTTCTGGTATGTTATGTTACTACTGTGACCAACTCGATATTGTGTTATTGTGCTCTTTGGAAGCTTCTTTATCACGGAATTAAAACTGCTTCACATCTTTTGAATTTGAGAATTTATAGATGTTCTAAAGTCATGCTGAGTACTATGATCCAACGCCATCATAAATTTCAGAAAAAAAATTCTGAAAATATTGATTTGGAAGATCATTACTTTCAAATCTGTTTTAAATTATTTGGGTTCTAGGTCTATTCGTGAAAATCCAGATCTAAAATCAAAAGGATCTCAAATCTATTGTAAAATTGTTCAAATAATCATATAGATCTGGCAATTATTCTAAGTTATTTTATTGACATATGTACACCAAGCTTCGTTGAGTTTGAGATCTGTACAGTTCAATTTGCAAGATCAAATCCATGTTTTTCGGTAGGAGCAGGCCCACGATCAAGGGAAATCATTGCGCAAACAAGTTACACATGCCTCTTCTCGGCCTTGAGAGCTCAGTGGCATAGGTCGATGCCCTAAAATTCTTATATCCTTGGTGGTCCTTCATTCTGAGATTGGATCTGAATGAACGTCCTTACAATAGATCGCGCACACGGACAAGCCACATATGGTATCTTCTCTGGAGTAAAATAGAATGAAGAAAAAGCAGCATGGAGTATTTTTTTATTTTTATTTTTTATCTAAACCCATTATTATTTATTTTTTTGACATCTCCAGCATGAGAGAAAGCTCATAGACATGTTCTTCAGTTGTGTAAAATGACATGTTCCCCACATAAACAGTAACAGATGTGCACAGTGCATGTTCAAATTCCTCTTGAGTTCCATTAAATCCTCGATCATAAGTGAAAATTGGTGAACATGGTACCCAACGCACATGAAGATCGTGTTGTCATTACAAACCAAATTTGGCCAGATTGAGGGTTTAACCACTAAGATCCACTTAATTTTTCAATGCTACAATACCCAACTTGCATTGGGTTCATATTGGCTAGCTCACATGGAGGTGTGTGCTTCAAATCACTATGTATTTGGGTGGTGGTGCTGAATCCCAAAAAGAACATAGAGCCACCTCTGTTTGTGTTGCTTGTGTTGCTAGATCTGTTTGTGTTTCTTGTGTTGTCAGATCTGTTACCAACCTTCGGTGGAGAGGACTGCCATTATCAAGCTTGTGGAGAAGGCGTGTTCATTCTCCAAATGGAGTCATGATTAACTCATTTGGGATGTGAAATAGATATAGATCAATCATAGTGCTGACTCTGTTGAATGGAATCTCTCCAGGAGGGAGTCATGGCTATGTGATGTTCCATGGAAAAGGCAGATGCATTGTTTGATTGTCAAAGAGAATCCTCTGCATGTTCGGTGATATTGAAGAAGTGCAAATGCACATAAAGGACTTTGACGTATTGCTTTGCAGTGTTAGCCAAACGTTCTGCTGGAAATCTGGACAAAATAGCATCGTTATTTTGTATTGTTTAAATTGAATTTCTAAATGTATAAATGAATTCAGTGTGCTGAAATTTTTTCAAGACATTTAGATTATACAAACTTATCCACTCAAATATGTAGATCCAATCATTCCACACCAAATTTTGAGAAAAATCAAATGAAAACTGGACATAGAAAGTGACGTCTAAAATATCAAGATTGAATTCTGATCACCAGTTTATGTGACTAAAAAGTCATTGTTTGAAGGTGCTCATGTGAGGAAAGGAGCCATTGAATATATCAGGAGTAGATCATGTGCACACCTACATCCAATGAAAAGATAGGATGGGCGATGTAGTTGTTTCAGGATGTCAATATGGCCTTGCAGATAGGCATATTCTCACGTTGTTTCACATTTATTGGAGATAAAGTAGGTTGCAGGCCAATGCACCCCCGTTTCGAGGGATCTCCACCTCAACAACATGTCATCCTCAACGCCAAGCCATCCATGATTCGCTCCAAAATTTTCTCATCTTCTCATACGTCAAAGGATCTCCATGTGGTAGGTGTCGTTGATTTCAAGTATTGACTAACTTATTGGTTGGAAATTAAATTTGTTTCATTACAAATTAAATATTATTTTGTATCTTTATAACTTTATGAGAGTGGAGTGATAAGAAGATTTATGTGAAGAAAGTGATAATAGGATTTGTGTGGAGTGAGAAGAGATTTAGAAATTTTAATTATGTAAAAGGGGTTGAAGCCTTGATGTGTGAGGGAGATTGAGAAATTGAGAAATCTTGACTGTAAAAGGGTTTGAATCTTTGATGAGAGTTTGGTGAAGCTTTTTCGCCACAAGAGTATCGAGTTATTTGTATTTAGGCTTTTTCATGAGAAGGATACTATAATAAAATTGAATTTTTTGCTTGGTGTCCTAGATCCACCTGAAATTGAGTAAGGGGATATTAGGTACACCTTGTGCTTGTGTGATGGTGGTTTTCTTATGATTGCTTTATGTGGTGATTTTGTGTCTAGTTTTGACACTTGTAACCAATTGCATAACGCAACACACACAAAGTACTAAGTCAAGCAGTTACAATCAAGAGCATATGATTGAGCATTTACAAGCAATCAAATCATATTAGTCAAAGAAATAAAATCAAATTAATCAAAGGAGAAATTACAATCGTTGCAGCAATGGACACATCAAGCACCTAATATTCAAGGACTCAAATGTCATCAAAGTAGTCAACTTTGAAGATCAACTATAGTTATTTTGTAAGTATCCAATCAAATCAAGTTGAATTTCTTTGTAATTGGGTGCATTCTCGGTTGATCTCGACACCCAAGATTCATTATCATTTAGAGTAAAATTGACTAGGATGAGTACTTGAAACTTAAATCATTGTAATACTTTAGGATGCATTTTCGGTGGTAACCGGCATCCTCAACTACCTAGAAGCAAGAAAGAAAGAAAATTTCAAGCGAGCGAGAATAGAAAGCGAGCGTGAAGTTCAAGTGAGTGATTCAAGTGAGCGAGTTACAAATAAACCTTCTTCTGTTGAGTCAATTTGTAATTACGATCTACTTGCTCAAGGAGACCTCATTTAGTGTTTTGAAATGGCTCAAAATCTAGAATTATTAGAGTTACTGAACACTCTAATAAACACCACTGAAGACAACACAGTGATATTGAACAAAACAAATCTTTAATCAGTGCTAACTTTTTTGCAAGTGACGCAAGCTAAAGTTAGAATTCTTCAATCTCTATCCCAGCTATTGAATGATGAGTTGACCAATCTAAAAAATCAACAGCCAGTGAAGTGTTCTGAACTAGTTTTTGTTTAGCACAATCCTCTCTATGATGATGATGATGTTGATGGTTTTGATCAACAGTCAGTGAAGGAACAACACAGTGATACAAATTCAAAATCAATTTCAGACGAAGTTGAATATATCCATGAACCTACATTTCAAGAGTTTTCTTTTGATTTTAGTGAAGAAAACCTTCCAATGATGCATCAACATGCAGTAAATCCACTTTCATAGATTTCAAAGCAACAAGTTCAGAATACTCTTTCCAAGCCCATCATCAGACCTTGGGAAGAAATCATCTACAACAAGAATAGAACAGGACTTGGATATGACAAGGAAATTATCTTTCATATTCCTGATTATTCCAGACCAATCAAGTTCCAAAGTGTTGGATTCCTTCAAGAAGATTCACTTTCACCTGTTCAAGTTCAGCATCAGAATGATAAGTGCCAACATTGTAATCGAGTTGGCCACAAGGAGAATCAATGTTTTGATCTCCATCCTTGCAGCATTGTGGCAAGCATAACTATTCTTCAGATAGATGTTCAACACTGAAAAAACCTGGAAGATTGAAGATTCACTATGAGTGTATTGATCCTTGGAAATGGTCATCAACAACCAAACGATTATATAAGTCTTACCGTAGAATTCAATCTCGAGTAAAGACCAATATTGTATCACATGACATTTTTGTACCTCACATAAGTGGTCCCCTTATGGTGTATCTTTCGAGCATGCCTCTCACGGGATGAGATAACATGTGGTTTTTTCTGCATGCCCACTTTGTGTTGTACTCAAATGGAACAAGTATGGTACTCTCTCGAGCATAGAAGGGGGGAGTACAATGATGTAACTCTCATGCACCTTAAGGGGGGGAGTTCAAAATTCTAGTGATGATGGTTCATGAAACCACTTTTGGTCTCTCCTTTCAGCTAACAAAGGGGGGAATTGATGATGGAATTCAAGATGGTTGTTAGACAGAAATTTTCGACAACAACAAACATCAAGTATGTCGGATGGGCATGAAATTTGCCAAATGGGCAACTGCGGTCTGTAGATGACAAACTTTGGCAGAATTATGGTTCAATAAGTTTAAGTTGAATCATACATAATTGGGATGTTTGATTTTATTTTGAGAGTAATGATGTGAACATTTGGTTCACATAGATGGTCATTCGACCTAGCAGAGGACAAGAGGATCCTTCTGCATTGCAGCTTGGAATTTGATTGAGTTGTCAGGCATTTTTAGGGATGTGTCAGACTAGAATTTGATTCACTTCTCTTGGTTCCCTCATCAGATTGGAGTTTACATTAAGTAAACAATTTGCATGCATCTTGGCTCACATGATTACATAATGAGATTTTCCATAGATGCCAGGCTTTGACAGGATTATGGATACCATCAGATACATGGTATCAATTGGTTAGTGGTCATCCCAAACCATAGATTCAGAGAGCACCTTCAGTGATACACTGATAGTAGAGTGGTGATACTACATGTTCACCAATTAGCAGAAGGCATCAGATTCTTCTAGCTCAAATACTTGGCAAAATGATCAAATTGTCAAGCAATCAGGGAATGTTTAGATATTGTAGCTGTTCACTTCCATATATCAGCTCTCTTCTAGTTCATTTCAAATGAACATGTTCAACATCCAAATTGGCGGTTTTTCAGGAAGTTCTTCATTGAGGCTCATCTCAAGAGTTTCAGTATGAAGACTTGGAATTGATACTAGTTTATGCTTTATTGTTGGTATTATTGATCGGACTTGTGATTGAGGGGGGGATTGTTAGCCTATAGCTTACCTTTACCAATCACTAAGTCTAAATTGTCACCTATATGTGTATTATTCATTTAGGATATTAGTAATATATCCTCAAGTGATGACTAATGATTTAGTTAAGATTACCTAGCCTAGTCATCATGCATGGTTTTAGGATCTAGAGCAAATCTATCTATGAGGTGGCATCACCCGTTGTACTATAAATATGTAACATTGGAGTGAATACAGTTAGTGTTGGCTAGTGAGCCTTTTCCGCCATGTTTTTGTTCTTGTTTATGTTTTATCAATCCTTAGTGAGGAAATGCGACAGAAAAGCACAGGTGAGACATCAAGTAATGCGTTAAACATGGAGAACGGGGGAAGACAAAAGGATAGAGGAAAGGGATCAGGGAACTGCGATAATTATAGGAAGGGAAGATCCAAATCCAGATTTGGAAAGATAGAGTGTTAGAATTGTGGGAAGAAAGGAAATATGAAGAAATAATGCATAGCTCCAAAGAAACAAAGAGATGGACATCATGAGAAAAATCAGGAAGTAGATGTAACAGGTGATGTGTTACAAGATGCTTTGATTATTTTTGTAGATAATATTTCTAAGTCTTGTGTAGTATATTCAGGGGCTTCATTTCATGCCACACCCCATAGGAAACATTTTCTATCTTATGCTCAAGGTGATTTTGGACAGATTCATTTGGGTGATTATGCATCATGCAAAATTGTTGTAATGGAAAAGGTAAAAATAAAGAAAAACAATGGAAACCAATGGTTTTTGAAAGAGGTAAGACATATTCCATATCTAAGGAAAAATCTAATTTCAACGGGTCAGTTGACAAGTGAAGGTTGTATATCCATATTTATAGATAAGGCGTGGAAGGTCGCCAAAGGATCATTGGTGATAGAAAAAGGAGAGAATGTAGGTACATTGTATTTATGTACTGGTAATATTGACTCTTCTATATATTTATCTTCTACAGGAGTGGATACAACACTGTGGAATCATAGGCTTGGACACATGAGTGAGAGGGGGATGCAGATACTTCACAAAATAAATTTGTTTCTAGATCTTAAACAAATTGATTTGGATTTCTATGAGCATTGTGTTTATGGAAAACAGAAGAGAGTCATATTTCTCAGAGTCAGAAAATAAAACAAGAGTGAAAGGTTAGAGCTTGTGCATATAGATGTATGGGGACAAACTCAGGTATCATCTCTTGATGGCTCTCGTTATTATGTTAATTTTATTGATGATGCAACTAGAAAAACTTGGGTTTATTGCATTCGACAAAAATATGATGTTTTTGATACTTTTAAGAAATGGAAAGATTTGGTTGAGAATGAGATAGGAAAAAGGTTGAAGTGTCTCAG